>CM053502.1:45611547-45680438 GCA_028627145.1 Eidolon dupreanum | reverse complement strand
CCATGAGTCTCTGACCCGTTAAGGTATGGCTCCTTCTATACACCGTCTCTACAATTTTGGGAGCAGATATTTCCCCTATGACTTATGGATCCAATAAGAATTGTTGACTTTTCATTCTATTTAGGTTTTTACTTCTTATTCGAATGAAGTGGGGACTGCTAAGCTCTGTACTTGAAAAACTAGAAACCAGAAGCCCAGCTTGATTTTTTCTGTTCGTGCAATTTAAATAAATGAAATCATTCAGTATATACTTTTATGTAATTAATGCTTCTTTTATTCAGCTTAGTGTGTCTAAGACACATCCCTATTGTTTGGCATATTAGTAGTTTATTATTATATTTGCTGAGTATTACTCCTTTGAATAAATATAAGAGTTTGTTTATTCATTGTGTAGTCAACACCTCTGGTGTTTCTGATTTGGGATTATTAGCAATAAATCTGCAATGAACATTTTTGTACAGTTCTTTTTATGAACATATGTTTTAATTTCTTCTTGGAAAGCCTTAACAAGGAATAAAATTGTCAGGTTTTAGGGTATTTAAATTTATAAGACATTGTCAGAAGACTTTTGGTTTCAGCTCTAACATGTAAGAAGTTGTTAAACTTTTTTCCAGTATACTTGTATAATTTTATAGCCCCACCAACAATATTGCTCCAAATCATCACCAAAATTTGGTGATGTCATTCTTTCTAATTTAGACATTGTGACAGATGTTTACTGGTATCACATTTTGGTTTTAGCTTATATTTTCTTACTGATAATGATGCTGAGAACTTTTTAATGAACTATTGGCCTGTCATAAATACACACACACACACACACACACACACACACACACACACACACACATACACACACACTTTTGTTAAGTGCATGTTCAATTTTTTTTATTTTATTTATTTATTTTACTGGACTGTAAAAGGTCTTTTTATGCCATATACATCATAGTTTTGTCTGATATTTTCTGATATTTTGCAAATATTTTCTTCCAGTCTGTGCTTTGAATATTTAGATTCTTCACATTGTTTTTAAATAAACAAAATTTTAATTTATGTTAAGTCTGACTTATTAGCTGTCTCTTTTATTTTTATTGCTCTCTATGAAACTGTTACCTATCTTCGAGTCATGAGCATATTCTCATTTTTTTCTCTTAAAAGCTTTATGGTTTCAATGTCTGAAATATACATGATTTGAATTTTATTGTTTGTCACAGTTCCTGCCTGCTTGCCTATCTAATATTTTAAAGTTGTATGTTTAGCATTGCATATAAAAGACTATGCAGACTTTAGACATTGTCTTCCACCAGAGATGGTTCCCCATTTTCTCTGTCAGTATATATAAAAAAGTTTCTGCTATCTCAATCCATTCAGGGATTGAATTGAGTTGAGACTTAACTGAAATTTTATTCCACCTTGTTTTGTTTTTAGTTTGGTCCTTTTCTTTCTGGATTTTTGATTGGGACATTGGAAGATCCCCAGCTCTTCAACTCTAAAGTACTGTTCTGCAGAGAGTTGAGCTTAGTTCTTCATCTTCTTGGTTCACATGGAGGATGTTGTGGTTAGTGTTTTTACTGATAACAGACTAGCACCCCAAGGCAACAGAAAAAAAATGTATTCTATCTCTTAGCTTTTGTCCTTATTTTTGCTCACCACCTACACCACACCAGAAATCTCATGGACAAAAATGGTGTTGCATTTAGGGCTGTTTTAGTTTTCACTCAATCATGCAAGGATCGAAGGTCACAGGTCAGCTAACTCTCTGATGGTTTTGCTTTCCCTCAGTAAAGTCTCAGTGGTCAGGCTCAGCATAATCCTCTGTTCGGCACCACTTTTGAGAAGATGATGTCTGGCTCTCTTCAGCACTTTCCTCACTGGAATTTCAGTTTATCTAGTCTTTATTATTTCTTCAGTTTTTCAGTGATTTTAAAATATAATATTTGAGAGTTTTCTTTGTTTTCCCTGTGTCGTAGTAAGAATACTCAGCTGACATAAACTACTGGGGTTTATGCAGATGTAGAAATCTATATTATTACTTTCGAGTTTGTACTCATTGTTTTTTTGCTGGTATACTTGGTAAATTTTTTATTGAATGTTAAACATTTTATGTTAAAAAGTTTAATGACCCTAAATAATGTTATCTTCCAGCAGATTTATTTTTGCTTTTGACAAATTGTTAGAACAAGTATAAATTCACCTGATTCACTATAGGTCTGACCTGATTTGAACCTGAATTCTATCTTTTGAGAGCAGGTTCATGTTCAGTTCAGACTTCAAGGGAGTAGTTTTTAAGGGGATCCTAGTGAGTTCTTGGCTGTTTGTTAGGGCTTCTTCTTAGCTTCTCATAGATTCTGATTTTTTATTACTGTAGAAAGTTCTACTTAGTTTCTCAGTCTCTTAGCTACTTCTTACAAGCTAGCAAATTCCTCAAGGGAAAAATCAATAATGAATATTTGACTGACTTCTCTGAGCTTGGCTTCCTCTGGGACTTTAGACTCTCAAATCCTAGTTTCCCTTACGAGCTCTTGGAGGCCTTTTTTCACATTTTTAAAATAAAATTTTGTATTTAATCTTTGTTTTCTTACTGTCTCATTTGAAATATTTGTCTGGCCTGTCATATCCAAAGGCAGAAGTGACCTATGCACTCTTTTCAGGTGAACACCTGTACCCTAAATTGATTTAAAGCTACTGATTAAACATAGCTGGGTCTTTTATATCTTGATCATAGTCTTTTTCAAAATCCCATATGCTTCTCTCATGCTGGAAAAGTTAAATGGCCATGTAAATGATTTTACTAGTCACCAAGTTTCATACTTTCTCCATAATTTCTGTTTCTCTTTATATTCTTTGCCAATTCACTGCAACAGTGACAACATAAATCTTGTTATCATGGAATTTTCATATTTCTAAAATCTTAAAATCCAATAACCAAATTTTTTATGTTTTATCTCCATCTTCTTCACTTCCTCAATTTCACTACATCTGTTATGAATTTTAAGGGTTTCTTGATTCTTCAGTTTTTTCTAAACTTTGCAGCCTTTTATGAATTCAGTTTCTATAATGCTAATCTTGTACAACATATTTATTAATTTAAAGAAAACTATTTTAATTTTCATAATAATTATGAATATCTGAACATGAATAAATTTCATACAATTTTCTCTCTGCTCAAAGCCGTAGACCATCTTTAAGAAAATCTCACCATCATGTGATTATTGCTACTACAAATTTAATACCTTTAACATTATAGAGCTTAAAAGTTTTTTGTTTCTCTTTTATACAAAGAGTACCTGGATGCCACCCTCCAGTTTAAATATCAAAAGTCTAATGATTGTATGTGTGGTGGTGGGGGGAGGGTGATAGGTAAAATTGAGACCATGATTGTGCTATAAAATATAGGTCATATCAAATATCACAGAAAATAAAAACTGGTAACATTGAGAAAGAATCAAGCTAGTTTTAGATAGTAAGATATAGACCTCATATGGGAGAAAAACATTAAGATTGGCAAGAAAGAATAAAGAGGCATTTGTAAATAATCTGAAATATTAGAAAGTAATCTTGTAATTTTAAAGATAGTAAAAGATTGGCATATGTGGAGTAATCACAAGGCATTTATAGCATATTAAGTTTATCTTCATTAAAAGAAGACCATGAATGATATTACTAAGAAAATTAATCTTATTTACTTTTTTTGTGTTTCAGAATTCAGTTAAATACCTCAGTCTTGTTCTGCATTGAACACATTTATTATATTAAGTTGAAAAGGAACTCAACTGTATTTAAATAATATAATCTACAACTTCATTCTCAAGCCATGGTCCATGAAGTTTATATTTCTTGATTTGTATTGTACTGTTGCAAACACCCAGGATGGTTATTGGATTTTAAGATTTAGAAGTGTAGAAATTCCATGTAATAACATTTTTGTTGCTGTCATGGTTGTATATAAAAAGAACATTTGAGTAAAATGTGATACCAAATTATACAAGCTAAATTTGTAAATTTTTTTCACCTTGAAATATAGGTGCATACCTTACTTTTTTGAGGAAAAGAAAAAAATTAATGCTTATAAGCAGACATATGGAGAAACTGTCTCCAACAAATGAATATTAAAATCCAGTAAACAGATGTGAAGAGTAATTAATATAAATGTATTTGTTGATTAGATTTGGTTGGGGCTATAAAACACGATAGTATTAATAATGGAATATTTTCTAGATATTTATTGTATAGAAAAACAATTTATAATTTTGATGTACAAAGAAAGTTTCTTCATTAGAGGAAAAAATTTACGAGCCTGAATAAGATTCTTTCTGCCAATTATTAGTTGTTAACATCAGGAAATATTAATCTCATAGTATCTTAATTTTCTCTATCTATAAAATGGAGGAAATTACATCAACAGTTGTGAGAATTAAATTACATATTAATATGTCCAATGCAATCCTTAGCACATACTAGATGTACAAAAAAAAGATTAAGAAGTAAAGAATCTCAAAAGTAGTAAATAGAAAATTTTCATCAGTAAATATATTTTAAAATATATATTTATATATATATATTTAAACTGGAAAATAAGATCTACCTAGGGACATTTTGAATGAGACAATTGATGTGTTCAGAGTCAATAATATCATTCTAGATGTTATTTTCTTTAGAATAATTTTGATATGACAGAAAGGATTGTATGCTAATATTTTGAGAAAAACCCAAACTTCTCCATTTTATATAATTAAGTTAATTATAATAAAGAGTCAATTATATGGTCTGACTAAAAAAGTATTTAATTGATATCCTTTTAACATAATCATAATAGTTTTATTTGAAGATACATTTGCTCCTAACAGAGATTGTATTTTTTGAATGTTTTACAAAATGGGGATGCTAACACTAACCTTACATATAAGCATGTGCTCAAAAATATTAACAATTTGTTCTCCAAGGGAGAGGGATGATTTATATCATTTGCTGGGGTTTATGGTATAAATATGTCCTCTATGACTGATTTCAAGCTACCTATGTGATGGCAGCTAGCTCACAAAGGACCTGAACATTTAACTATTGGCTCTCTGGAGTAGGTATAAACTAGCTTCAGCACCCCACTATTGTACATATCATACTGACATGTCTAACAGTTTATATTTAAATAGTTTACACTTATATTGTTTGAATCCCACCCCAGTTTTAGTCTTTATGAAAATCATTTTATATATCCAATGTGCATTTTATAGCTTACTGACTGATGACTTGATAGTGTAGATTATCCTGAGGATAGCAATAAATTAGAAAAAAAAAATTCTCTGCTATAGGAAAATCTGAAGATTTCTTATTTTAAGAGTATCATCAAAAGTCAGCTCAGGCTGAGTTATGGGATTTAGACTCTTTCTCTAAAATTAATAATTTAGTTAAGTCATCCGGGTATAATTTGTAAACCTGATCTTTAAAACTAAAAAGAAATAAAAAAACAAAAATGAAAAAACTCTATTTTTTTCTTAAATTTTGTATTTCATGGCTTAGAACAGAGAACATAATTAAATGGAAGAAGATGTGACACTTTATATATATATAAAAAAACTTCTTATGTTGTACAAGAAGAATGCTTCATGGTTTAATGAAAATAGAGATAACTCGAAATGTAAAAAGGTAATGACTATCTATCCAGTCAAGTTTCTCTGGTGTTAATAGAGACCTCCAGGAACATACTATATGTAGCTTTTGCAATGTTTGCTGATGTTAGCTTTGAAGGTTCAACTTTCTACTTTAAATGTACAAAGCTTCTAAAACAGAAGGGATATCTCAAAGGACTAGCTTGACAGTGACTGAGAATTGATAATAGGATATCAGTTTTGCACTTGGATTTTGGATTTTGTCACAGGGATACTCTTTCTTCCTCTGACTCTTTACAAGCTTGTATTTATAATATTCAATAGCCCCATCCCTTTTTTTGTAATACATTGCATATTGGGGTAAACCATGAAGCAAGCCTTCTGTTCTCTAATTACAAAAACTTAGTCCTTTCAAAACATTCAAATTTCCAGAGTAACTCAGAGGACTGACCATAAAACCACAGGCAGCTCTGTAACCTTGGGCAAATAATATTGGTTTATGTCTGTCCCTCAGGGTTAACAATGAATTTACAATGTGAATGCTGTAGCCTAAAGGAGTTTCTATTGTGTTCTTCTTGAATTGTTTTAAGTCATTAAGGTGACATGACTCGATAGACAATTTTATTCTAAAATTATTTGTCAATCAAGCAGAAGGAAGTATGTATATAGAAATGGAGATTTAACCTAATTTCAATGTATAAGCATTATAAACCTCTCTTACAAATTCAACTGAGCAATAAATATCCATTTTTATGTTTTTTAGCTAAAATTTAAAATGATCTTAAAGTCTTCCTAGGCTTTTATGATAGAGGTATCTGGAAATTGAGTCAGTCTTCACCTTTGCTAAAAATTGGAGCAGATTTGCAAATCTCTAAGACAGATACCATTGGACTTCACACTGATCAAACTGTAAGCGACTTTATCAGTTCTGTCTACTTTAGTGATAAGAGTCTACCATCTCTATGCTTACTATAGAACTATCCTCTGTAAGTACCATTTCCTTGGTCCTAGACTTCAAGAAGTACTAAGATCTTTTCTTTCTCCAAGTCCTAACTTGCTTGCCTTCATTGAGACTCTCTCTTTGTGGCTTTCTCTGTATCTCTGTCTCTCTGTGTCTCTGTCTCTCTGTCTCTTTCTCTCGATAGCTCTTTTTTTTTTTCCCAACTGGCTCTCTCTAGATATACTTCTTTGTTCTCTGTGCCTTAGCACAATTCTATCATGAGCTGAGACTTTGAAAAGTAAAGGAAGGAAAGGAAATAACTTGCAAGCAACTTCTACTTTTGACATCTAACTAAATGCTATGGTGTGAATATTTGTGTTCCCTTAAAATTCATGTGTTGAAATCCTAATCTTCAAGAGTGATAGTATTAGTAGATACAGGTTTTGAGAGAAGAGGTCGGGCTTTTGGGAAGTGATTACTCATGAGCGTAGAGCCCTCATGAATGAGAACTCTTATTAAGGAGATCCCATAGAGCTCCCTAGTTTCTCCCACAATGTGAGACTACAATAGGAGACCTGTGACCCAAGAGATCCCTCATTCAACCATGCTGGCACCCTGATCTCAGACAAGCCTCTAGAACACTGAGAGATAAATTTCTGCTGTTCAGAAACTACCCAGTATGTGATATTTCACTATAGCAGCCCCAAAGGACTAAGATACTAAATTTCTCCTAAGGTAAATAAGTACAAAAGAACTTAGAAATGTTTGTGGATCTTACACTTGAGCACATAGGTGTATAAATGAGTGGATGGACATACAGATAATAAAACAACATTAATATCTCCTTAAATTATAATGCCACAAGCAGCCTTTTATTCATTACCTACTATGTTCTAACTAGAGCCGTGGGAGAGGCAGATAATAAACAAGTAATTATAATGAAGTATAATGGGTGTCATGAAAAAGAAATTGTAGATGGGAGAATATTTCATGGACCTATAAATATCATGTTTATATGACACAACATAAGGCACAGAATTCACTAAGCAAAAAGTAGAAGAGCACTACAAAGTCCCAGGAAAAACTAAAAATAAGTCAAATTCCTTAGATCATTGATTCTCAAACTATTTGGCCTTAAGACTTCTTTACATCCTTAAAAATGTTTGAGGATCACAAAGTGTCCCTAACCTTTTTTTTATCAGTTGTATCTGTTAATATTTACATATTAGATATTAGAATAAAACAATGTTTAAATATTTTACTTAATTTGTTTGAAATAACAATACTTACCTCATTATATTTAACATATTTTTTATGGAGAAATAGCTATGTATATATATTATTTTTAAAATAGTGATAACAGTGTCATTGTATTACATGTTTCCACTCTCTTCAATGTCTGGCTTAGTAGAAGAAAGTTGGATTTTCATATCTGCTTATGTATTCAATCTGTTGTGATATTATACAACATGGAGACTTTTTAAAAAAAATTGCTCTATACTTGCAAAGAATGAGAGTAAAATAGACAAAAAAGAATTTTAATATTGCTATGGATAATTTTTGACCTCATCAACTCCCAGAAAGCAGTTTGGGGAATCCCAGGAACCCTAGGATCATACATTGAATGTTACTACTTTGAAAAAAAAAAAAAAAGAGAACAATAAGTGGCAGTAAATATAAAGAGGTGATTGCTTACCTTTGTTTTGGTTGCACTGTGAATTACAAGAAATTAGAGACTCACAGCTAGAACTTCCCTCTATTTATCATGGAGAAAAGTAGGCTTCCAAAGAAACCATTTTCCTCACTAAATATCACACTTACTTTCGTACAGTTTTTACTCTCATCTTCTTTCTTGAAATAAATCCTGTCTATTACAAGTAGAAGGATTTAACTGCTTCTGTGCTTATTAAATAGCATTACATCACTGACATCATTCATTTCTTTGAGTCTGACTGGATTTTCAATCTTGACAGCAAGTCATCATAGAGCATTCATAATCAGTATTGTTACCTAAACTGTGACAGAAAAATTTAATGATTGTTTAGTAGGAATACTTAAAGAAAAGTGTGGGGATTTGATGGGAAGACTAAATGATTTCTACTGAGATTTCAATAGATGGTTTTACTAAAATAATTATTCATGGCGAAATTGTAAAAGATGTTACAATACTTAGCTTTAATAGTGCAAAATGAATACGAAAGGTGTCAATCCAGTATATTCAGTTTGAAATATAAAGCAGAAAGTAAAAAAAAATTTTAGTAAAACTGCAAACCATTTAAAATATAACTACTGGCTAATCTAATATAACCAAAACTAATCTAATTTCCAATGTTGGTAAAAGGGATCATTTTATGTGAATGTATTTATTATAATAATTACAATGAAAATAATAAAATAAATTAACCATAAAATGGATAAAGTGTTGCAACCTAAGTATAAACTTTCAAATAGAAATTCAGAATTGGAAAATAATCAGAAGCAACTGATAAATAATCCTTATACTCCATCAGTTCTGAAAATAATTGTCTCGAAGCAATTTCCTTGAGTGGTTGTCATTCATGTCTTCATTCAACTTATACTGTATGATTCCTGTTTTATGTTATTATTTTAAGAGAGAGATACAAAGATCTCTATTGTACGTCTACTACCAAGTAAAGACATGCAACAAAAACTTAATAATAAATATTTTTAATAAGTGGAAAGTAAATACAACATGACAGAGCTCATCTTCTCAAGTAGTTCATGGCCTAGAAAAAGACACTAAAATATGTATACGGTTGCATAAATGGTTAAAGAAAATGTTTAGGAGCAGAGAAAATAGAGTAGATAATTCTGTTTTGGAGAAAAGTAGCATAGAAATATTTTAGAGAAGAAGTAATATATGAAAAAATCCTTTGAATGAGACATGATAGAAGTGATTTTTCCAATTGAATAGTAGGACACGGACTCAAAATGTGCAAAAACAGATTTATAAAAAAATATAAGACATAAATAGGAAACTATGATTTATGTTTTAGTGAGATTTGTTTGCAAGGTAGACATTAGTGGGGCTGGAAACGTTGACAAAAGCTAGTTGTGATAAGCATTAAATTTTGTTCTAAAATTTGAAAGATATTAGTTGGGTAGTGGGAAGCCCTGAGAGCTTTTAAATAAGAAAGTGACAAAGATTCCATGTATGTGCTGGAAAGATGATTCAGATCACTGTGAAGGTTGAATGGCAGTTGAGATAAAGTTAGTTTCAGAAGGCATTAATTAATTTTTTTTTTTGTTTTGCTTTCAATTAGATCAAACTTCATTGACTATAATGCAAAGGACAGCCAGAGAAATATTCACTGTCCCCATACTCTGATATCAATGTATAAAAAGCAGTGTTTTAGGGACAGTGGTGAAGGAAGAAAGAGATGGATCACAAATAAGCAAAAGACAAACTTTGGATGTGATGGATATGTTCACTATCTTGATGTGGTATTTTCACAGGTATAGTCATATGTTAGAACTCATTACAGTGTACACTTTAAGTATGTGCTTTATTTTATATTGATTATACCTCAATAAATCTGTAAAAAATATTATAAAATTCATGGGCTGTGTACATTTAGTGACACACTGATGAAAATTTAAATAATAGGTAGAAAAGGGCAATTATGGGTTACTTTATTGTCTAATCAGTGTGGGTAAATGTTCTTCATCCTGTGTCAAATGTGAATGTAAGTCACCCGCAATCAACATGTCAGCACCATTCTAGCATCACAATTTTTGTCCCATCCCATGATTATGGAAACAAAGTATATTGGCCAGCTTGCCTCTCTGGAACCAAGACTAAGCCAGGATGAGGGTGAACCCTGTAAACTCAAATCCCAGAGCTGCAGAGATCCACTTCTCCCAAACTCTGCCAGATGACACTTGTCCCAGACATGATTAGAGGACTTTTAAAATTTCAAGAAAGGCTTTTCAAAGTTGGGACACCTGATGTAGAGCCTGAGTAAGGGGTCTTAATTGCTTGGGAATGATACCCTTCAAATCATATCCCTGCCACAATTTACAAGAGTTTAGAGAAGTGATTTAACTTTTCTAAGCCCCGGTTTTCTCAAAAGTATGATGGTATATTTTATTATGCTTCTCTTAAATTTGTATTAAGTCTTAAATTATTTCTACTCACACACTAGCATGCACACACACACAAATTCATACATGTGTATGTATTAACTAGCACATGACCTAACACATATTAAGAGTGTACTAACAGTTACCAATTATTTATATTTTATATTGTTATTATTTTTATATTTGTGTTGTCTGTTTTAATGGAATATACTTAACCTGGCCTATAAATTGTAGCCATCTGATTCTACCATAATTATCTTGTTCTAAGCAATAAGAGGTCTTGGACCATTCCGCTAACTGTTCCTAAGTGCTTTATATAACATTGTCTGCCTCAGTACCTGTTAACTTATAATTTTTATTTTAACCTTATCATGATACCAATGTAGGTAAAGTGACAATTTATTTCACATGTTAATCTCTTTATCCAATTTCTCTTCAGGTTTAAAAGAAGGGATTTTTCCTTCAGTTTTTTTTTTTTTTTACTTTTTTAGATGAAACACTATCTCCTTGATATAGGAAGTAGTTTTGCCCTTAATTCACATTCAGTAATATACCATTTTAATAGTAATATGTAGTATCTGTGTAACAGTACTCTAAGTAAACATATCGCTGGAATAAGATGTTTCTTCCCAAGACTTCTCTTCATTCTACATACACAGTCTTCAAGAGCTATAAATTCTATATGTATACTTTTCAATGTTACTCCAGTAGCTCAGGACCTCAGCTCACATGTTTCTAGCACACTGCTTCTAAATGAACTTTGTTTTGTTGACCTATCCTAACCCATTCTTCTCACTGGCAGCAGGAAGAATATTCTATACCCTTAGCTACTCAAAGTGTAGTACAAGGGCCATCAGCATTGGCATCATCTAGGGCTTATTAGAAATTCAGAATCTCTGTTAATTTACAGTCTCAGAAATGTATATAGGAAGATTTAGGATCCCAGGATTCTCACAAGGGTATTATAAACATGTTAAACCCTACCCAGAGACTGCTAGTATGGAGTCTCAGGGTGGGGAGTTATATATTTAATCTTAAGTAACTTCATTTTTTTTTTTTGATACTGAGCATCTATACACAATAAAAGCGAGAAATGATAGCTGAAAAAGTGAAAACTGGGTAATTTTATCTGGGATGGTAACACATTAATAAACGTTAACATATTTACCCAAATTTACCAGTTCCAAACATGATTTTGATGAGATTTAATCTGAAATTGGAAAATTTTGAAAAGCCCACTTTTTTTGAAAAATCAAACTTATGATTACTCCTTTCTCTAATTTTAACGCCATAGTTCATAAAGCATTATTATTATTCACATACGTGTCTTTCTGTTCTGGTAGACATTAAGGACTTGGGAGATAGAAACCTTGCTTGTTTGGTTTTCAATACTTGGGCCCAGAATTTTTAGGAATATAGTAAGTATTGGTTGAACGAAATCCATGAATGTTGTTTTATTTCTTGCTTTTGTGATCATTATTTGAAAATAATGCATAAAAAGACACAAGATAACAATAGAGTTCATGAATTCCCCTGATCCTCAATATTAAATCTTTCATGATGATGCATCAACTGTGATCAAACAGGTACATTAAATGAAATTGATTTACTATCTCTGTTTCTGAATTTTGTTTTTCAACATGAGTTGATAAGCCTCTCATTCAGAGAAAGCCCAATGTGGTTCATATGAAAAATAGTTTGCTACTTTTTCTGTAACAGTTGTAAACTCATGGATAAAACAGTGTGAAAAATAATTCAGTAATGTTTTTGCTTTCAAAGATCAGAGGGCTCTATTAGTTGTACTGTAATAATGATGAATCACGCTGAATACTTATCTCATAAGAAAAGAGTTACATACATATTAATGAGCTTGTGGGTTATGAGGAAATCTTATTACACTTTATCATATACATAGAAACATGATTTGACTCACACTATAATCCAATGTTCAGTAGCATGACACTCTAAATGGAATTATTTTTACTGTATTCTGTATTTATTTGCTTTTATAAAAGTATCCCAACATCTTATAATATTGTTCACCTCATTTCCATTGTAGTAAATTTCTTTGTCAATAAAAAGGAATCGTGCATGTTTGTTTTTGCATTTATGAATAATAATTTAATTTAGACACATGTGAAATATTAAAGTTTGGAGTTCATTAAACCTGAATACGAGTCTTTAGACACAGCACCCCAAAAATTAGTTTTTGGAGGGCCCAAACTCATATACATTAAAGCTTTGTTGTGTATTTTGCATCTTTGATAGCAAGCATGAATTTTGCCTTGAAAAGCTATCAATTTATATGGTGGTAAAATACATGCTTGCAAAACGCTATAAAAATAAAGTGTTATTTGACCTTTTTGTCAATATATATATATACAATTGAGTACTGTCATTGTATTACATGTGAGCACATTTGGTAAATTGATTTTTTGTGTGAAGATGTTTAATTTCAGGATGTAGATGACAAAGCCCTGTACAGTACAATAATACACAAAAGTGCATTATTGACAACACATTTGACAAGAAGATATCAAATTTTGCAGTAAAAAGTTTTGCTCACATCCTAATAGAATGTTATACATTAAATTTATATTGACTTTGGTAATGTTGAAAAAGTACTGTATTAAATTACTTATGAGCTTGTTTGCATAAGTTAAATCATTAACTTCTTTTCCAAGAATCAGATCTAAAATTATAAATGGATCATGTATTTTCTGTTTCTTAAAATGTCCAAAAGAGGTAACAAGGATCCATTCCAGAGAGAGAAAAAATATATAAGCTTGCATTTCTACAAATATTGTTAGATAAGTTATAGCATAGCTGAAATTATATTGGTCCTACCATCAAAAAGCCTCTGTTAGTAATCTATTTGTGTTACCTGATAGTTTTAGCAAACACTACAATCTCTTTGAAGTTTTATTATTACAAAAGTACAAAGTTTTATTACAAAAGTAAGAGTAATTACTTGTAGAATTATTCTGAGGATCATGTATGTAAAATACCTCACATGTTTTGAATGCTATTAATAAAGCTTCGAGTAGGTTAACTTTAACTCTCCAGTGCAGTTTTTATTAATGATAATAGGTTTTTAAATTATATATTTTAAGCAAATGTTAGTCAATAAATAAGCTAGGTATATTTTTAGTCATATAACTTTTCCCACTATGGCATTTTCATCTCTACATGATAGAATGATAATATTTTGTTGTAATTTTTTCCACATCAGCCTCTCTATAGATAGTAAATGTAAGGATTAAAGGGTAAAGTCTAATTTTGTTTTTGTTGTTTTGATGTCATAAGAATTTAGAACAATTCTTGGCACAAAATAATTATTTAATAAGTATTATTGCTTGTAAAGACAATTATCCATTTTCACTTTTGTCATTAGGTCCTAGTAAAACACTTAAAGCACAAGAAAGGAAAATAAATCAAATACTTCTGGAAAAAAAACATCAATTGACCTGCAGCTCTGACAAACAGCATTTTCTCAGACCTTTCAATTCAAGTGCTATACTTACAAAATGAGAAGTATTCTTCAAAGAGGCTCAGAACACTAGGGCACAAAGGGATTTATTGCTTCAATTGGAATTTTTGTAAGGTCAATAGGGATAAAGAAAAAAATTCATTTTTTTTCACCATTATGTACAAAGCTTATCTTTTAAAGATATAGTCTAACTGGAGAACTATATTTTCAAAAAGAGCTAATAGACTTGTATGTTAGAAATATTAGTGAAAAAGAATGTGAGGATAATTTAGTATGGGATTCTGTGCCTAAAAAATGTTTGCTGTGTACAAATCTCCTTAAATGCAGTTGATATACTCCATATTCTGCAGAATTACACCACTTCCACTGGAAGAAGTTAAGAAAGAACCACAGAATTCCAGATGCTCCAGATAGGACCACTTCTTATTTGACACCAAGGCCTCCATCACTGATGCTCTGGTGTGCTCCTAGAGCTGGGAGAGTTCCAGGTATGCAGATGATTTGCATAAAATCTCCAACTATTGCAGGAGCCCCAGGCCTGGAACTTGTACCTGGGCTTTAAATTTTCCGAAAAATCTACCAGGAGGACCAGAGAGGTGAGACATGCCATTTTTACTCGTGAGGCAGGGAAGGTTCCGGAGTAGCCGGTTGGAGCTGCAGGAAAAGGCATTGGGTCAAAGGCAAGCAACATTTTATCCCAAAGTAGGAGGAATGGAATTACGTCATTGGGGAAGCTGCTGCCTTCTCCAGAAGATTGGAGCAAGATGTGATGCTTAGTTTTGGAAGCAGATAGCTTCTGTGAGAATGGTGGACTGGCCGCTTCCTGAGCGTAGCAAGCAGATAATGCCCATGGGAACAGCAGAACATGTCCTTGGAAGCAGGAGCTGCTAAGAGCTTTTGTGTGCTGCTTTCCTTATGGCTGTGGGCCAGGCAGCCATTTGTCTTCTGTGTGCATAGAGGGGCTATGTTCTAAATTAACCCTGCACTCCATTTTCCTAGATTTCATGTGATTATCTGGACAAGTGTAAAAGGAATCTAAGAGTTCTACATGCTTCTAAGGAGGTACACACCAATCCCTCCTCAAAAACAATCTCAACTAACCACCTTTAACACCATCTTTAAGAATAATTTAAATCCTTTGATCACCCTTATGTCAGTCTAATAAAGATAACCAGGATTACCAACTTGTTCCACCCATCTTTTATTGTCTATTCTCCAAAGGTGCTGACCCCATCTATTGGTCCCCTTCAACTCCCCACATCCTTTCAATGTACTTTCTGGAATTCTTGATTAATCAGTAGTTAAAGCTTAAACCATCTAACTCAATGTGTTCTTCAACATCTTCTTGCTGTAAGAGAAATTCATTGTACCTTGACCTCTATACTGTGAGACCTGAGATAACACAGGTGCTTTTCTTGTTCTTCATTATTACTTGTAGACCTTTCACCTTCATTCTTCCCTAAATATATGAAGTCTTTTCTTTTTAAATCAAATTAAACCACTCTCTTCCATTTTGTAATCCTTCAAAGACCCCTTAACCACAACTCTGATTCCTCGAAAAGTCTGAATTCTGGCTTGCTCCCACTCCCTGTATTTCCTCCAAACATTTTCAGTAATCCCAACATACAGATAGATTATATTTCCACTACTTTCACATTTCAATTACCTTGATCTCTGTGTCTTCAATGATCTTGTCTACCTCCCTTCCTTAGCAATTCATCCCTATGTCCATACCATAGAAGTACTTCAATCTCATCCTTAACCATATTCTCAACTTCAAGTCTCTTAATTTCTGACCACAACTTCTTAATAGCTCACTCTTCAGTCACTCCAACTCCATTATTTATTTTACATGACACATCCTTATTAATTGCCTTTCAACCCTCTCATCTTTCTACGTCCTTTTCTAGCTTGAAGCAAGATTAATATTATAATTACTTCTTTTCAGATGACCTCAGTTCCCTTGGCCCTTTCTTGCTACATCTTAGTCACCTGTCTGAACTGTCACCCTAAAGATTCAAGTGGATCTTTAATGATGTGAGCAATATTACATCTCCCTATTTCCGTCTCTCTTCCTCTCTCTTAGACTTCAATTCCATAAGTTCTCCAGTCTCACCAAACTTGAAGCCCTCCTCAAACCTCAAAAGTATTAGATAATCTTGGGTCTAGTAAAGTTGGAAAACGAAGATAGACTATTGAAGTTAGAAAATGATGTTAGAATAGATTTTTCCATAAATTTGCATCTATGTTTACCCTCCTACTTAAATTTATGGTCACTCTCTAATTATATTCCTCTTACTATAGATAAACTGCCCTTGATCCAAACCCTTTACATGTGTGCTGGATTCTTTTATTTTCTAATGAGTTTTTAAGAATATATCTCCAGCAATCCTCTCACTTCTTTTGTATCATAAATTTTTACTTTCAACTGGATCATTCCTGTTGGAAAATAAATATGATTTATTTCTCCCATTAAAAACAATTAAAAACTTTTCTTAACCCTATAATTTTCTCTAGTTACTGTCCCATTTCTCAGCTTCCATATATAGAAAAACATGTCTTGCTCTTCTTTCCATTTTTCTTTTGTAAAGTTTCAAAATTTAAACTTAATTAAACACAACACAAATATATAAAACAAGTGGTTTTGCCAGTTAGTCATTCTAGTGGATGTGTATGACATGTCTTCATGGAATTTATTTGTATTTTCTTGATGGCTAAAAAATATTAAGCATTTTTATCATGTGTTAATTGTGATTTTCATATTCTTTTGTGAGATATCTATCCAAATATTCTACCCATTTTGTAATTTTTGGTTGATTTTTTATTGTTGAGAGATTGGAGTTTTTAATATATCTGAATGAAAGTCATATCTATTGCAAGTATTTCCTACAAGGTTATGACTTACTTTTTCATTTTCATAACAGCATCTATCAATGACATGTTGTTTTATTTTTAGTCACTTTAAAATACTTTATTATTTCTTCTGCGATTTTTAAATTTCAGCTGTATGTTAATTTCAAAATATTTTGCCCCATGTATTTTTAATTTATTTATAATTTCCTTCTGTTATGGTAAAAAAAATCCTCTGTACTATCTAATATTTTTAAATTATTTAGACCTTTAGGGTTGATATGTCTCTTTTTATTAAAAGTACTCTAAATACCTCAAAAGAATACATTCTACTGTTATTCTGTGAGGTATTTATTTCTTAAAATATTCTATAACCTTCTGATTTTTCATGTACATTGATGTCGTCATTGAGAGAAGGGTTTATGTCTTTGATTATCATTACGGATCTGTCTGTCTATTTTGTTCTATCAATTTTGTTATGGCACATAATAGTAGGTGCATAGACATTTAATATTGCTATATCTTTAAGATAAAAAAAGAACACTTTATTATTATTAAACAGCCCTCATTTTTGGTAATTTTCTTTGTTCTGGAGATGATTTTGCTAAATATTACAATAGCAACTCCATTTTTCATGATTAATGTTTCCATATGATTTTTTATCCTTTTCTTTTCTTTTAAAATATATTTTTTAAAAAATATTTTAAGTGGGATTTTGTAAACCAAATAAAACCATGCCTTGTTTTCTTAACATGGTTAGAAAATTTCTGCTTTGTAATTTGATGATTTAGAACATTTACTATGGTGTTAGTATTTATATTGTTTGGCTTATATCTATCATATTAAATGTGTGTTTTTTAAAATTTCTCATTTAATTTCATTTGGTTTTCTCTTTTTTTATCCCCATGTTATAATGAATTAAGTGTTTTTTAAGGATTCCATTTTACATCATTTATTGATTATCAACTATATATTTTGTTTATTTTTGTTTTTCTGTTCAAAATGTACATCCTTAACTTATCATAGTTTAAACATGTTACAATGTTATATACTTAGACTATTAAAGTGGTGCATTTCAAAATCTTCCTTTCCATCCTTTATGCTATTTTGTTCACATATTTCACATATGTATGTACTATATGAAAATATAAAAGTGATTTTTATTATATATAAATATAAAATCATCTTACATTAAAATAATATTGTAATAACATCATTATTATTTTTACTTTAAAAACAAAAATAAATTGAAAAAAATTTTTAAATGAAATATATATTTTTTGTTTATTTATATATTCACCTTTTGTAGTTTTCCTCATTTCTTTGTATAAATTCAAATTTCCATCTGTCATTCTGCCTGAAGAAAGTGCATTAGCATTTCTCATAGTAGAAGACACTGGTGATGATTTTATAATTATTCTTTTCTAAAGAAGTCTTTAATTTACATTAATTTCTAAAAAAATACCTTTGCTGTTTACAAACCTCTGGATTGACAGATTAAAAAAATCTTTTACAATGTTTTTCATGTTTCTCATTTATATTTATTTGTTTATTTATTAAATTTATTGATTAATAAAATTATAGAGGTTTTTAGTGTATAATTTAATAATGAGTTGTATGTATATTGCATTGCATGTTCACCACCCAAAGCCAAATTTCCCTCTGTTACTAAATACGTAACCCTTTTTTAGCCTTTTCTACCTCACCTCCTTCTTCATTTTCCTCTGGTAACCACTAAACTGTTGTCTGTGTTTATGAATTTTTATTTGTTTGTGTCCTTTGTTTTTTACTTTCAGTTTTATATCCCATATATAACTGAAATAATATGATTCTCCACTTTTTCTGTCTGACTTATTTCACTCAGTATGATTATATCAAGATTCATTCATGTTGTTGCAAATGGCAGCATTTCATCTTTTCTTATGGCTAAGTAATAGTCCATTGATATATGTAACATATCTTCCTTATCCAGTAATCTATCAAAGGACACTTTAATTGTTTCCATGTCTTGGCTACCATGAATAATGCTGCAATGAACATTGGCATGCATATATTTTTGTGAATAAATGTTTTCAAAATTTTGGGGTAAATCCCCAGAAAAGGGATTGCTAGATCTTATGGTAAGTCTATTCTTAAGTTTTTGAGAAACCTCCATAATGTTTTCCATAGTGGCTGTACCAATTTACATTTCCACCAGCAGTATATGATGTTTCCTTATTCCCCACAACCTCTCCCACATTTGTTATCCCTTGTCTTGTTGATAATAGCCTTTCTAACAGGTATGAGGTAAATCATTGTGGTTTTGATTTGCATTTCCCTAAGAGCTAGTGAAGCTGAGTATCTTTTCATATGTCTATTGGCCATTTGTAGATCTTCTTGTATCTATTCAGGTCTTTTGCTTACTTTTTTAATTGGATTGTTTGTTTTTTGTTGTTGTTGTTGAGTTGCAAGAGTTCTTTATATTTTGGATATTAACCCCTTATCTCTGGCATTGTTTACAAATATCTTCTCCCATTCAGATGATTTCCTCTTTGTTTTGCTGATGGTTTCTTTTGCTGCATACAAGCTTTTTCGTATGATATAGTTCCATGCATTTATTTTTGCTTTTATTTCCCTTGTCTTTGAGGTTCAATTCACAAAATCCTCCTTAAAACTAAGGTCCATGAGTTTAGCACCTATGTTTCCTTCTTTACCACATTAAAAACGTTATTTCGTTCTTTTTTGTATAGTTTGTAATGAGAACTATGCTTCTCTGCACTTTTTTTTAACTTCTTTTTAATTTATTTTTTTTCTGTTTTTTTTTTTTTTTTTCCACAAATTATAATCTGCCTGGGACAATTTTCTTTAAGAAGTCAATGAACTAGTTAAGTCACAGTGTTTATAGTTTTCAGTAATTTTCATTAAGACTATTATTAAACTTGTTATTGTTCCATATTTTCACTAAAGTTCTGATTATTTTTTGTTGTCTTTTTCCCCCATTCTCTGTTTTTGTTTTAAGTATTATGATATATGTCTCTAGTAATATTTTGGCAAACGAGTTAATGTTTTCTCACATACTACTTTTTTTATTTCTAGAAATACTATATATATGTGTGTATATAGATACATTTATATATATATAAAACATATATAAATATATATAAATATATATTATTATATATAAAATATATTATAATATATACACATACATATATTATATATAATATATTAAATATATATTTATATATAAATATATATTTTATATATGTAAAATTTTATATTTTTATATATATATATAAAAAATATATATAAAATATATATATATATATATAAAATTTTCCGTGTCTGGAAGATTTCAGGAAGTGTTCTCCATTCTTTATGGCTGAATTTCAAATGTCTTTCAATTTTGTGTACACCTCAGGAATTTTTATCTTAAATCTCCCCAGTCATTTTATACCTGGTTATATGACATTTCTACTTACACATGCATGGCTTAGGATTCAGCAACAAAAGGGAGAGTCCCATGCATATTTCTGGAGCTCCTCTTTCACATAGCTCTATTGTTCCAGGTAGTCTGTCTCAAGAATTAAACCACCTCCACTTCTCTGATTTTAGAGAACTGTCTCATCAATTTTGCAAGGCATCTGTGATCTGTGTGGACACTAACACTGCACTGAGGTTTGGAAAATGCTTTTAAGCAGAAAGTCAGGGTATTGCAGAACTCACTTAATTTATTCTTTCCTCTCAAGAATCATATGTTTTGTTGTTTTCTAGTTTTTCTTAAAATTATTTACAATAAAAGAGTAAATTCACTTCCAATCACTCAGTTTTGGCCATAAGCTAAATTCTCTGAAATACTTTATTTTTGTTTGTTTGTTTGTTTGTTTATTACAATATAATTTTCCTCAAACTCCACAGAGCAGAGATTTTTGATACCTTTTTTTCTTCACCATGTGTCCACTGCTTCAAGATTATTTTGCACACAAGACCTGAGTAAATGTTCTTTGGATGAATTCTTGTGAATATATATGAAGGAACTGGTTGCTGCACAAAGTAGTTAATATATATACATATCATTTATGTAATATATAGTAACCATTTTAGAACTAAAGAGAAATGCTAACTTTTCCTTTCCTTTCCCAACCGTTATTAGTTTTCCCAAATAAATTATATCATCATATACTTAGCTTGAAGTAGTTGATCTGTAAGACAGAGCAAAATATACATTTAAAATGTTATAATTTCATAAAAGTAGAGAATATACATTCAAAGTATTCTCACAGTGGATCTACATAGATATAATATTTATCTAGAAAATTCAAATAGACTGCTTAGACCCAGAGTCAATAATGGACTAAGTTAAATTCTAAATGAAAATGTCTTCAATTCATTTATTTTGTTCTTTAGATTCCATATTTAAGTGAAATCATATGGTATTTGTCTCTATCTTATTTCACTTAGCATTATACCCTATAGGTCCATACATGTCACTGCAAACAAAATGGAAACAAACTCATGGATACAGAGAACTGGTGTTTGAGAGATAGGAGCAGCATTGGGGGGTGGATGAAAAAGGTGAAGAGATTAAGAAGCACAAATTAGTAATTACAAAATAGTTGTGGGGATGTGAATCGCAGCAGAGAGAATATAGTCAATAACATTGTAATAACTATGTATAGTGCCAGGTGCGTACTAGACTAATCAGGGGGATCACTTTATAAATTATATAAATGTCTAACCACTATACTGTACACATGAAACTTATATAAAATAATATTGATTGTCAAACTCCAATTGAAAAAGAAAAATTAAAAGAAAAATGTCCTTAATTAATAGATGTGATACTCTGGGTTTTACACAATGTTTGTATTTAAGTATGTTCCCCCTATAGTATTTGTCTGATACCCCCAATCTCATCAGACATCCCATTGTTACCAGGCCATGGTTTGGTCTGGACCTATTCCTAACTTTTCTAGAGTGCCCATAGCACTAGCCTAGATGATCAGCTACTATTTTGCTTCATCTGCCTATCAATTTCAACACTGCAAGGTACTGGCTGAGTAGACTTATGTATATTTACCATAGAAATCTAAGAAATTAGAACTCTCATTTCTGGCTATCATGAAATGACAGGGACATAATTGACCTTCCCACCTTAAATACCTATGAAATTAAACAAAATATATGAAACAACAGTTATCAGATACTAAATGGCAGGACATTCAAGACACTGACACTTAAGAGAAGGTAAACAAGTGGAATAAATGATTGCCCAATTACTGTCTGGTGAAAATTTCCACGGTATAGTTGTGGGAAGAAGAACGCAAACAGAAATCAGCAGTCCTGAGCACAGAGTCCAAAGTTCTAGAAGAATAGTGACTATATTTTTGGGGGAGTACAACATTGCAGCGAAAGAAGCCACATAAGGAGAGAGCTCTAGAGATATGTAGAAGTGTCCTTTTCAGTCTTTGGCTTAGAATTTATCAGTTTGTGTTGTGAGAAAAATACCTGAGGCCCGAAGAAGAACCACCAGAGAGAAACAGAAATTTTTAAAAACAAACAACAAAAAAATTAATGTTGCTGCCAGTCAGAAGAAAAAGACCTCTTAGTCTACAGAGAAGTAAATAGAGTCTTTAAACATAAAACCATGTCTTAAAATAAAGCCCCAAAATATTTTAAAATGATCTAGCACCACACAATGTAAAACCTACAATGTACTACATCCCATTAAAAATAGTGACAAGTAAAGAGGCAAGAAAGATGACACATAGTCAGGGAAAATGCACACGTTCAAAAAGAAAAAAAAAAACAAAACAGTATGAGAAGGTAATAGAAGATGGAAAAGAGATTCAAAATTTTCAGAAATGAAAAAAATATATATTATCTGAAATAAAAAATGTATTATGTAAAATTAACAGCAGGTTATTCACTGGAGCAGTAAAGGTCATTGAACTTGAATATATAGTAATAGAAACTTTCCAAAATGCAGAACAAAGAGAAGAAAGAAAAAAATTTTAAATATCATAAGATTTGCAGAAAATATTTGAATTATGGTGTTGGAGGAGACTCTACAATACCCTGTACTGACAGAAAGACGAACAAGTGAGTCCTTGAGCAAATTCAGCCTGAAATATCGTTGGAGGCAAAAATGACAAAACTGAAACTATCCTACTTCAGGCACATAAAGGCAATAATGTTGAGAAAAATAGAAGGCAGCAGGGAAAAAAAGACCAAATATGAGTTGAATCGATTCCATAAAAGAAACCATAGACATGAGTCTACAATAGCTGAGCAGGGCTGTTGATGACAAGACATTTTAAACAGCACTCATTCGTAGGGTCACCAGGAATCGGAGCTCACTCAACTACATGCATTAGACACATTATCAATCTAACATATGGGAAAGTTTTATCACTTACATTCATATTCCTCACAAATAAATGTATACCTTTCTTTCCTCCTGAAGCAATCAATACTGTTATAACAGGACTTAGCTTACCATTACTAAATCTACATGGTTCCATTTTATGATAAGCAACTCTGTTAGAAATGACCAACATGCTATTTAGAACACATTAAAAATAGCTAGAACATTGGTGTCTACTTAACTCTACCTCAAGAATTTCTGGGTGAATATACAATTCCAGAACAAGTAATCATATCTCTTATTTAACTTCTGTGAGATCTGTTTCAAAATTAAGTACTACTCTTTTAAAGGAGTGCTTTTTTAACTGTGATGCATTGAATTTTGGCAGTTTTAATTTTATTTCTTTGTGCTATAGTTATTATATTGAGGCTTTCTACACAGTGTCTAACACAAAAACTATGCATCCTTAATGCACACTAACTCTTTGCACTCTTTATCTAGTTGACATTTTAACTAAGCTTCTAATAATCCCTGTAAGAGTTAACTTTCTGCACATACTATACAAAATCTACCTCGACCTCTTATTTTATTATAAAAAATTCAAATATTAATTGTTCTGAATTCGTTTTGAATTTTCAAACACTGTGTGTGTGTGTGTATACATATTCTAAAATACAAAACTTATTACCAATAAAAGTATTTCATATAAAAATAGTTTCTTCTCTATTCTTTAACCCCTAAATTTTGTTGCTAAGCCTTTCATTCCTGGATAAATGCCTATTTTTGCACATATCTAAAAGTTCTATCAAGGACAGCTAGCAAAGTCACACTCTCTACAAGTTCTGTTCTCACCATCGAATAAAATCATTCAGTCAATTAATATGCTGAGTGCTAGATTTCAACTTTTTAAATTGCGTTGATAATCAGAATTTTATAACTGAATTTGCATTTATACTCTTTTCCTCAGTTATAAAGAGATGCCTTACCATCCTTTCTCAGAATATGTCGCAGTATAATAACAATAATAGCTTAGAAGAAGGAATAAACAAGCCAAGCATGAAGAAAACAATTTAACCTATTAGTCTCTCTCATTCTCTCCTAAAACTCAAAGTATACCAGGCTTGAATGACCACGTAATTTCATTATAACCTTCATTTGTTACTTATTTTGGTTCCAA
The DNA here is from genome assembly GCA_028627145.1 of Eidolon dupreanum. Taxonomy (NCBI): domain Eukaryota; kingdom Metazoa; phylum Chordata; class Mammalia; order Chiroptera; family Pteropodidae; genus Eidolon; species Eidolon dupreanum. The sequence goes on along the minus strand of CM053502.1, from coordinate 45,655,925 downwards.
TTTTTTCTTCAGAAAAGCATGGATTTCTTCATCTTTTGAGAGTATTCCTAAAATATAAAACTTGATATTTGTTTTTGCAAAGAACAATGTGAATGTGTTGGTTATAAATCCTGCTATATCAAAGGACAAGACAAAACCTGTATTAGTCAAGGTTCTCCAGAGAAACAGACCAATAGAAAATCTCTCTCTCTCTCTCTCTCTATCTCTCTCTCATTCATCTCTATCTATATTTATATTATCTACCTACATCTGTCTATATTATCTATCTATCATCTATCTATCTATCTATCTATCATATATCTATCTATCTATCTATCTATCTATCTATCTATCTATCATCTATCTATCTATCTATCTATCTATCTATCTATCTATCTAAAAAGAATTGTTAAAAGAAATTGGTTCATGTAATTATGGAGGCCGAGAAGTCCCACTATCTCTTGTTTGCAAGCTGGATACTCTGGAGAGCCTGTGCTGTAGTTTCCATTCAAGTCTGAAGGCTTGAGAACCAGGAGAGCCAATGGTGTAAGTTCCAGTCTGATTGCAGGAGAAGACCAAAGTCCCAACTTGAAAAAAAGCAAAGAGGATAAATTCTCCCTTACCCATCATTTTGTTTTATTCAGGCTTCCCAACAATTGGGTGATAGCCTTCTACATGAAGAGGGGAATCTGCTTTCTCTGTCTACCAATTCAAATGTTAATCTTATCCAGAAACATACTCACAGACACATACAGAAAAATGCTTAACCACATATTTGAACATTCCCTGTCCTAGTCAGGTTAGCATATAAAATTAATCACCACAGAGACCATAAAAAACATGAAGAGCCCCTATTTGCTCTCAGGTAATGGCACAGAGATGGGACTAGAAGAAGACTGAAGACATTATTATGATATATTGCCTTATAAATATATATTTTAGGATATCTGAAGTAGATTCTAATTTTAGCTCTATTTTTGTAGTCATGTGGTATTGAGCAAGGAAAAAACATATTTTAGGCAAAGCGACCAATAAGGTGTTAATGCTTATCTCATAGAACCATTATAAGTATGAAATTAGATAAGATTTTGCTTCATGAACTTGTTAAAATATATTTTATTATTTTCTTTTAATTTGAGAATCAAATACTTAAATGTCCACTAAAATGGGAATCTGATTATGATTATCCATTGCCCTACACCTAAGCACAATGCAATTGTAGTTCTTAAAAATGATTTAGTTTAATATAACTTTTGATAAATTATATACCATATTAGTGTTATCTACACCACCAAATAACCTCATTAAAACACTGTATCATAATTTCTGTGTTAATATATTTCAAAGTAACCCCCAGGCACAACAAAAAGAGAAGCTTGAACTCACCATAATTAAAGAGGATATAATTAGACAATTGGTAACCTATAAGCAGAAAAATCTCCAGGCTTGGGTTAGCTTCTGATTAATTATACAAATAATCTCCCAACATACCCCCTACTAGAACTATGTAATCATGCTTACTAGTAAGGAATATTATCAAAACACTTAACACATCTATTTAGATATTAAGGCATGATACATTCTTAGAATAGTCAAACCAAGGGTCATTGTCTCAGCATAAAGAATAGTTCTGCAATGGCTTTGAGTCCAGTGCTTTTGTTAAATACTATAACATACAATGGTCTTAGGAAACTAGAAAAGTTAAAGACTTAGTCTAAAGTCAAATTTTAACTTTTTAAAAAATTGTAGCCAATAGTTATTTATTGTGGATACAAATGAATTTTTAAATTTATATCCAGCTTGAAATTGTGTAGAAATATTCTGATACTTAAGAAAACATGATTTATTTATAGAAGTGTTTCAAAATAATTAATTCCTATTATTAGAAGAGAATTTTTTTTTCATTTTATTTTAGTTTGGTTGATTGAAATGTGTCCTCTTGATAAGATTAGCTATTACTGTTTTTGTATCTGTCCCTCCACTACAGTAAAAGCTTCAAGCTGGTAGAAACCACATCATTCGACATTTCTGGCATATTAGTTAATTGATGATTCTAATGGAATGAATTCTCTGGAAAAATTGGATAACAAAATATATAAATGGACATAATAAATAAAATAATTTAACAGAGTAAACTAGGATAAGTAAATCAGAGGGTCAGGGTAGGATACTTTACTGTTTGAACCATCATTCTTCCAATAGTGCTCTACAAAAACAAAACAAAACAAAACAAAACAAAAAAAACTAATGTCCTCAAAATATAAATAGTTATCCTGATAATAAAGAGTTTCCAGTTAAATCTTAGAACTGAAAACATTATCTAAATTAATGTGTTGCACTACTACAAATACTTGTGATGTAATGTAGTTTTGAATTTGCAAAAAGTAAGATACCATATTAAAAGTTTCTCAAAATTATTTACTGATGGACTGTGTACCATCCAAGGTATGCCAATATTCTACAAAACAGTTCTAAAATGTGTAGAACAAAAGGTAAAATTTATAGGGTACTTTCTTTCTACCAGAGCACTGGACCCTACTAACTAAGAATCTCAACAATTCTTTTTCTCATTAAGTCACTTTACATCCACTCCAGCAACAAACACACACATACCTATATGTAACACTATTTCAAATGAAGCCAGCAATGACTTGCTTCAGGAATATTTTCACAATCATTCCAACTTATGACATATGCTTCATCACTCATCAATTCCTAACTTTCCTATGTTAACTATTATTCAGTTACTCCTTTAAACTGTGGGACTAGAATATGATTTATATTTTTAATAGCTTAAAACTTTGCACCTAATGAATTTTAATTAAAGTTCAAATGACATAAAAAACAGCAGACAAAATGAATACTTTTTTTTTTTTAGGAGAAATACTGGATATGAAGGAAATAACATTTACCATAGGAAGTAGGACTTCATATAAAATTTCCATCAAGTAAAGTATTTAAATCTATAGAACATCAGCTATATGTTCAGATATTTATAAAGAGAAACAATATTAAACTAGAATTATTGAGTGGAAAGAGATTTGGAAATTTTGCCATTCTTGATCTAATACTTTGTTCCCCACTCCATTCCCATCCCAACACCTAATAAAAACTTTGTTCCTGCCAAGCACACACCTAAAACTACAAGAGATGGAAAATTATTAAGACCAGAGGAGCCCGAAACTTCAGTGCCTAGATAATCTTGAATTCTGCTTTCATCTCTAAAATGCTTTAATTTCTTAATTTGTTTGTGTGCCTAAATTATTATTCTTTGAGAGATGAGAAAATTACAACTAATATCAAATTCAATGAAGATAGATCTTAGATCTAAAAGTGAATACTAAAACAATATAAGCATCATAAAAATGCACACACGAGAAACTTATCTGGTCAGCAAGAGTTGACCACAAGAATACTTTAAATATCAATATTATTATATATCTTTTTATTAAATAAAATATTTCTTTTTGAAACAATAAGATTGAGAAATAAGTAAAGAGCTCACTCTTGATGCAACAATCTGTTTTGAGACGTTTCAATAAATTCTTCCCCACTTCTGTTGTACTTCATATAACAAGAGCAGAAGGGCAATAATGAAACTTAACTCTATATACAGAAATGGAGTCTTCATTGAGCTTCTTATTTATTCCAATGATACACATAGATGTTATTCAACACTAATTTTCCTAAAACATGAATAGACACAAATACACTGTAGTCTAAGTTCAAGATAGACAGATAAATAAGGGCCTATCCATAAAGGGTGCGACCTCTTAAGGTAGTTTACCTAGATGCTACATATTGGGATGCATTTGAAGAATTTTTAGAAAGTATACCATTATTTCTGAATCTTAGGAAACTCACCCACGTAGGTAGCCATTAGAAAAATATGAAGGAAAGAGAGACTAAGAAAACTGCAATAGGATAGCAGAGGCAGGACAAAAGTTTAACACAATTTGCAACATGATAGTCTAGTTTGAACCAGAGTAGTCATGTTGTGATTCCACTTAAACCTTTGCAACATTCACATCTAACCAGCCATCTCTTTCTATGAACTAACTGTTGTGTGATCACACTGCTCCTAAAAGCTGAGTGGTTTAGGCTGTATATGGCTAATTAGTTTCTGCAACAATTTCCCTCAGTATATTTAGTTTGAAAATTTTAAATTCTCATTATTGCACATGCCCAGCCCCCGCACCATAGATACTTTGATATGAGCATGGCAGAAAGCCACAATTTTAAAGGTTAAGGCTCTGCCTACATTACTCCCACTTGAGTTTGGGTGCTAAGAGGCAATAGAAATCTGCTTAACTTGCAATTGCTTATGGTTAATTGTATGAGCAAATCCATTTCTTGAAGTATGAGTCTGGAGTGCTAGCAAGATTCATATACACTTGTTGGCAACATTTAGTCTCAGAATATCCCATGTTAATACTTTAAAAGTTAGGAATCATTTCATGTAGTATAATTAGGTATGGTGAAGAATATTATATGAGGAGAATAATTTAACAGGATTACATTGGAAATATAATCAGTGGATGAGGGAAGGGTTATAAAATTATATTTCTAACAAAACAAATACAAAGTTCCATTCCTTCTGTTACCAGCTTTCCTTTAGCTTATTTCATCTCTCTTCCTTTCCTAACCCCAGGGCAATCTGGAAGATTTAAAACAAACAAACAACAACAATAACAACAACAAACAACAACAAATAAGCTTAAAATAATTAAGCAGTCCTGAAGTTTATCTAAAAATAATGATTAAGTAAAATAAAAGCCAAAGCTCTAAGACTTAAGTGACGTGTTTAACACTCCATGGGGAAACCAGTATGCTAATAAAGATTCAGGACATGATTTATTTATTTGTTTGTTTGTTTGTTTGTTTAATTAATTAATTAATTTATTTATTTGCTTATTTAAGATCTCATAGCAACTATAACTTCATTTTTTTTTCCCCAATGGAAAAGCAAGAATTCAAACAATGGTTGTATCCCATCTTCAATGGGATTGACCTTAGGAAGTTTTGTTACCAAAGAATCATGCTGGCTAGTGTGTTGAATATTAGAATTCAAATGCTTAATTAACTGAACTAGATTATTTTAACAGTTAAATAATCTTATTAATCAAATTACAGTGAGTATTTAAAGAAAGAATCTATTATTTCAGCAATGAGTTAAGTTGCACACAGAAAAAAAATGTATTTTTTTCCTTATTTGTGGTACTTAAGAATATAGAGTATAATATATATTACATTTTTTCAAGGGTCATGTAAAAAGAAATATTCTTAAATTATTTCTGATAAAACCTATTTCTGTTTTATACTTGTTTTATCGATTAAAAATAATCTGTAAAACTATAAATGTGTAACTCACTAATTAAAAGAATTGTGGAAGAGAAATAAACATCTCCGACAGAACGAAATAGATCAGTTTTATATTCTTGTCTCTTGTAGTCAAAATATTTGCATAATTATTTTATTACAAAAATAATTTCAAGATCCTTAATCCTGAGATAATGTAGGAGAAAAAGGTTTTATAATTATCTAGTCATCTTGAATACACTCCATTCCTTTTGTAATCTACAAAATCTATCCAGCCTCTATAATAAATCAGTTTTAACTAAAGTAAAAACACAACCAAGTAAGATACATGTCAGCACCTTTGAGAAAGTGAAGTTTGAACTGAAATATGAAAAATAAGAGGGAATTGCATTCTAATTAGAGGGAATAGCATGTGCAAAAGTCTTGAGACAGGTGGGAGGAGATCATCCAGAAGATGGAGGCAATGTTAAGCAGATTTAACTTTGTCCTTTGATTCATAGTAAATCATTAAAGGTTTTGACATAAAAAGATGACTTATTCAGAACTGTATTTTGCGATGATTACTCTGAATTCAATGTGGAGAATGGCAGTGGGGGACAATTTAGTTGAGGCAAGATGAAGTTGTCATATGTTCTGATTTGTCCGGGTCAATCCCAGAACAGGCTTTTTGTCCTAGAGTCATTACTAATAGTGAATCTGTGGTAGAATCTCAGACTTCTACATTTTCTTGCGTGCCAGATGACCACCAACTTCAAGTAGTCAGTCTCTGCAACTTTATGTTTGAGAGGTTTTTTTTTTTTTTTTCCTTTGAAAAGACTGAAGGCCACTTTACCCCATGAGAGGGGCTAGATGTACTAAAAATTAATATCCTTTGATAGCTGTCCTCAAACAATAAATAATAAAAATTAATAAAGTGATACTGAAGCAATTATAAACTTTCAAAAGATATATTTTACATTGTTTTCCAGTATAATTAAATTTCTGTCACCAGAGGTAGCTAGCTTAGCGACATCTTCTCTTTCTTGCATCAGTTTTCCATTTCCTTATTCATGCTTTCTATACCTCCAAAATTAACTACTTAAAATTGAATTCTTTCTAAAACTGCATCACTAGCCAGACAGATGGGAATAAGAGATCTGTAGTAAATAGAGTGGTCCAATGGACTAAATGCTGGTATCATTTCAGATTCTTATGTTGAAGTTTAATCCCCGGTGTGATAGAATTTGATATGAAGTCTTTAGGAAGTAATTAGGTCATGAGAGTAAAGCCCTACTGAATAAGATTAGTGACTATAGAAGAAGAAATATGATAAAGATAATCTCTTTCTGGGTCATGTGAGGATATATCAAGAAATGGTTGTCTGCAAATCAGGAAGTGGGTATCACCAGACAAGTCAGCACCTTGATCTTGGATTTCTTAGACATCAGAATTGTGAGAAACTAACGTTAGTTTTTTAAGTCATCCAATCTATGGTAATTATACCCAGACTACAGTAACATCACAGTTACTAAGAATCTGACCTGTGAAATAAGATCCATAATCTAGGAAAAGCCAAAGGGAAGTCCCTATAACTGTGACCCAACAAACCCTGGATATGATAAGCCAGAAGCTATAATAGACAGACTAGTGCCACTTTCCAAAACTTAAAGGATGCAGGAGTGGTGGTCACCTCTATATTGCTGTTTAATTCACCAATCTGTCTCTTTCAAAAACTGGCTAAATCATTATTTTTGATGGGGGACTATCATATATTTAAGTGGAAGCTTCAACTATAGCTGATATTCTGGGTATCTTTAAAGTGCAATAACAGATCTATAATATAGATTATCATAAACAATGTCAATTATGACAGATATTGATGATAACATACCTACCAGATATATAGCCTCACAGAAAGTACCAGGAGCTATTGATCTAGCAATTGTGGCCTTTTCAATTACCGTTATAAAGAAAAATCTGAAGCAATTCACATGAAAAAAGACAGTGGATATATTTACGGGACAGAGTAGGATGTATCTGTAACCTTTCCTCTGGACTGTATAATGTTTGTTTTCATGACACAAATGACTTTGATTATTTGGACATTCTATGGAATACTAAACTGTCCAACTATATTTATAATACTCTTTTAAACAATGGGGACCAAGAAATAGATTATACTCTAGATGGCTGAGTAAAGCACATATGCATCAAAAGATAGAATATAAAACCTTAAAAAACTTCAGGTGTCTGCCAAATCAATGAAAATTTTAGGGCTCTATTATAGTGGAGTACTATTCTAAGAAACCCCTCCAAGATAAAAAACACATATTCTACCTCATGCTTTACTACTAAGAAAAAGAAACAAATGCTTTGTAGTTCCCTTCATGTTATAGAGGTAGCACATCAATTGAGAATAATGTTCCAGTTAATTTATCAATTGATTCAGAAGACTGCCAATTTGATGAGGGCCTGGAACAAGAAAGTCCCCTACAGCAAAAGTTAAACAGTCCTGCTAATTGTGTGTTATGACCCAAGTTATCTCATGTTTCTAGAGGCATTTGTAGTGGATAAAGTTACCATGTAGAATATTTGAGAAGCCCCGAGAAGAGAGTTGCAGTGAATATTCTAGAATTCTAGACCAACAGCATGTGGTCTGTAGCAGGGAACTTTAAAATTTGAAAAGCTGCTCTTAGCATGTTCTTAGGCCCTAGAATTACTTAACCACAGGAATTAAATTCTTTTCTGTCCAGAACTGCCCATAATAAGCTGGGTATCATTAGACCCATGAGAAAAACTTCATCATATGATCATATAATCCACTCAAGAGAAGATCCAAGTAAGACCATAGGACAGATGTAATTTATATAAACACATGGCCCAGGTCATGATGGGTAGGCTTGATGACAGCTAAAAATCTTGCCATATTTTATTTACACTTAGAAGTGACTTTGAGAGAGAATTAAGTGAAATCTTTACAATGGGCAGAGTTTTGAGGGTCCATGAACTTGATATGAAAAAAGAAACAGCCTCATGTAAGAACATGTGTGTTTTCCTGAGCAAGAATAAATGATTAACTGGTTGGTTGAGGTCCTGGATAAAACAAAATTGAATAATTGGAAACAAGGTCTCTAGGGACTTATCTGTGGGAATGGCTGCAAAGTGTGAGGAACTTTGCTTTTTGTTTTTTTGTTTTTGTTTTTTTTTCATATTAGTGCCCATCAAAGAACACCAAAAAACAAGGTAAGCAGGATAATACTCCCAGCAAAGCTCAGCTAATCTTTACCCTCGGCTACACTAATGTTTATATAGTGGATGGCATAGCCATTGTCGCAGGGATAAAAGCTATGCATGAGCTCATTCTCATTGGCTCATTCTCATCAAAGTCAATGCTTGACCTTTCTGTAACAAAGATCAACTGTAGATATGATACCAATTGCCCCTGAAAAAAACCATTCAACCACATAAAATAGTTGATTTAGTTGAATTATTCAATCCTAGAGGGAATCAATGATTCAGCTTTACTGAGTTTCAGTCAAGACCATACTTCTAGGAATCACAGAGTGATTTATCATGATGGAGTCCCAGATAACAATGGAAAGGCATCAACTTTATGGAAAAGGAGATGTGTCCTAGTCCCCTTATCATAGTATCCACTAATCCTGACATGTACTCCATAATCCAGGAGTAGCTGTCCTAATACATTTTTGAAATTATCTTTTAAAAGCAGAATTGAAGCATATTCTTGGAAATGACTCTCTGCAGAGTGGGAGTGCCATAATGTGGTATGCTTTGAACCAAAGGGTATTATGTTATGCTGCATACTGATAGATATTTGTTTACCCTCGGCGATAATAACAAAGAAGTGAAAGGACTGATCTTCTCAATATTACTCTCAACGATTCATTCAAGCATGTTGTACTTTCTACTCCTACAAATTTAGGCTCTGTTAAAATAGAGGTTCTTGTTCCCAAGGGAGGCATACTTTTACCTTCAGGAAACTTTAAGTTACAACTTTTGCTTGGTCATGTTGGGTTTATTATGCCAGACATAATAAAAGAAGGATTAACTATGTTGACAAGGATAATTTACTATGATTATCCTCAGGCTTTGAGATTGATACTGTATAATAAGGGAGAGTGGGGACAGGGTATATCTGGAACCCAAGTGATTAACTGTGGCATTGCTTGGTGGTTTCCAAGCAATGTATTAACTGTAAGTGGACAATTGCAGTAACCATAATGTGACAAAGACATGTCATTCCAAGGTTCAGAACCTCTGATATAAACCTGAGATGAAAGAATACTACAATACATGGTAGCAGACTAAGACAATGAATATCAGCTGTGTACCTGAAGCCAGTTGCAATAACTTGTCCCACTAGTTCAACTTGTCCCATTATTCCCCTGTTGTAAGTCTTTTTCATTTTATTAAAAAAAAAAAATACTAGGAATAAACACTGACAACATAGAGTGAGTTTATGTGGGGAGCAAATGAATCTGAAGAGTGTAAAGCACCCTTAAGCAGTCACTGAGAGCTTCCTCCATACATCCCTTACACCTAATGATTTTGGTATAATCAAAATTATTTCCAATTGTCAATATTTGCATCTCAAAACCTGAAAGGATTTTTTTGGAACCATGGAAATCATTTCTCCTCCATGTGCCAAAACTACCAAGAAATAAAAATTCTTCCAGAAAAGCCCTTGACTAATGACTTGGAGGAATTTGTATATAAACATCACATAAAGTGAGATGATTTTGTTCTGTTTTATACCATTTAACAGCAATTCCCTACAGGATCAAGTTCTGGTCACTCTCTATGATATCTGATTTAATAATTCACCCTTTATTGGCTGACTTCCTTTCAACGGATAATTTCTCTACTTTCCTACTGGTGTTCACTGCACCTTCCAAATAAGCTCTTTGCCTTGATTACTTCCCCATCCCCCGAACTTGCTTCTTGGACACCCAAATAAAGATTATGCACTTTTCATGTGGATAGATGGCAGATTCAGTCATCCCATCAGAAAACCCAAAAAGAAGATAAGGATGATTAAGGTAAGTCCTCAATTTAATTTTATTCTAAGAGTTTATAGTTACTTTCAGATACTTTTTATAATTGGCATATAGGAACTTTGGCATTCAAATAATTATGGAAAAGAGGAAGCAGCTACAAACTAGATAGAAAGAGTAGCTAGAATGTGAGTAGAAAAACCAAAAATGTTAAAGGGAAAAGAGTGTTTTAAGAAAATATGTTAAACATTTTCAACTAGTGGTGAGATACCTAGTAAAATAAGGGCTGGAAAATATCAATTTGTGTTTAAAAATATTGAGATTGCTGGTAGTCTTTGAAAAAAAGCAGTTTTAGGAGAGGGGAGGAACTGGAATTCAAATTCAAGTAGGTTGGCGAGTGATGGACAGTACCAAAAATGGGGGTCATGAGTACTGATAATTCCTTTGAGAAGTCATTTGGTCTGTAAATGAAAAAGAGAGCTAGGGATATTGGTTTTGAAGAGGAATGAGACTAGGTGAAAGTTTTCTTTCTTTTTTTTTAAATTTAATCCCAAGACATATTCCTCTACCAACCTTATTTATTTAAAATTTATTACTAGTATCTATTATTATCACTTCTATCTTTCTATACATCATGAGAAGATAGTATACTTTTTAATTTACCTATATATACTTTACTCTCATATAGAATGAGTTTTCAACTCTTAGTAATTTCACACATATATTTTTTCTTGAATATATGTTTACCTTCCTTCCTATCATCTTTACTTAATTTCTTTTTAATAGGACTCTTCATCATCACTCTCCTTCATCATCAGTGCTACCAGAGTATAAATACTGAAATACAAACATGATTATAATAAGCCCAATTAAAACCTTCAAGTATTACTCAAATTATTTAAATGGCATTTAATGACTCAACCCAACTCATACATTCTCATATTATCCTCTCTCATAAATGCTATTCAATTTGACACGTCTATACTTTCCCCTATACTATAATCTTCAGAATAACCTCCTTCAATTACTCATAAATAAAGATTCAGACTTTGTGGGTCCTGAAGCTTTTATAAACTGATGCTTATTTTTAAAAAAATAAATACTACAAAGTTGTAAATATAAAACTAATTATGAATGTAGATATTTCTTTATAATGAAAAAGAAAAAGAACAACATAATAGACTTTTTAAAAGCTGACAAATACTATAAACATCGCAAGTTCCAGAATGATAGCATAATAATTTTTGTTAATTAATTGCTTGACATATATTTTTTATATTTTACCTTTCTTGTATATCTACTCATTGATCATCCTTTATATGACAATACCATCATTTTCTTTGGAGAGTTTACAATATTAATTAAATCTGACCAAATGTTTTTATTTTTAAAAATCAAGTTGCATAGTTTAATATGCAACACCACAAATCAATGTATTTCCGTACTGCTGAAAGTTTGGGTCTTTGAACAGAAGACTTTTAAAAGTTTTTATTTTATGTAAATGTCATGAAAACAAGGGTAAAAACCCAATGTGACTTTTATTATTGTTTATACCACATTATTAATTAATTTTCTGACAAGATATAATGACAATTCTAACCGTGCATTGAGGTGAATTATTATCTTCCGCTTACAATTTTCACACCTATTTAATGTTTAGAAGACTGTCTTCTGGTTCCATATCTTATTCTCACACTAACTACATAGGTGTAGTGTTCAATGTTTAGGAGGTGTAAATTTTGATATAACTAATGACTGCATTTTTCTGTCATAATGCTGGATAAATTATCTACACATTAGGGGCATGAAGAAATATTATTGGAATACATTTCTGCATCAGTTAATTCACTGATAAATTTACACAAAAGTGACTGTGAACCACACAGTTATTGCATTAAACCCCAAATAAATGTATTCCCAATTCAACTTTCCTTTAACCACATTCCAAAAATATTTGTGTTCACTCCAACACTCCATGAAACAAGAAGAATTGTGACAAAGAGAAATCAGAGTGAGAAGAGAAAACAGTAGTTTTCTCACAGCAGTTCAAAATTGCATTACAGAGAGATTGTGATACATGAACATAGTGTTTTGTAAAATCTCCTCCACCCAGAGCTTTGGAAGATTCAGAGCAAGGGAAGACTGATATTTAAGCTTGTAAATAAAAGTTCCACAGGACACTTCTAATAGGTAAAAGAGAGTTTTATTTTATGATTTGCAAGTCAGATAACATAGCTTTTGGCATGAACCAAAGACAGGCTCTGAGGTGGGAAAAATAAGGCAAAGGTTTTAAATGCCAGAATCTCAAGGAGTTGTTGATCAAAGGGATTGGTTGCTAGGGAAACAAGACTAGACAGTTATATCATTCATTTTATGGTTAGTTGGTTCCACTGGACTTTCAAGGGTTAGCTGACTCAGTTGTTAGCAAGCTGGGCTGTGAGATAAGAACAATGGGTAGTTTCTATTGACTTAGGGTGAGCAGGTAGAGTCACAGTTGAAACCATAAGACATGGTCCTCAGGGGAGGGGAGTTCCCAAGGCATGGGCCAATTCCTCAGTTTTCCCTTGGAGTCTGGTAAATAAACTAGTAAAACACATTTTGTAGTGAAATGGACAATGTAAAAAATGTAGTTTGGGGTAGACAGTGTCAGAGTTTAAATTGTAAAATGGCCTAATCCCTTGAGCAGGATCAGAAACCAAATTTCAGAAGGGTCCAGATATTTGGTCACAGAATTATGATGTTAGAATCCTCAAGCTTAATCTTCATTCATTTCATAGTAAACATAGCTTTTGTATAACACATATGTGGCACACATGCGTGATCTGAACAGTACAAAGCCTGTAAATTACATTTTACTACCTTTCTTTCTTTGAAGAAGACATAATTTCTCCCTGTCCTGAACTACCATAGCACTTTATTTCTACAACTTTTTCTGTAAGATACTTTCATCTCTCTTTCTCTCCTTCTTTTGTCTCATCTCTTCTTTTCTCTTCTCTTCACTTTTTAAAACTCTCCCCATATATATGGTTAGGGTATTTGCTATGGTTAGAAATATGCATGCATGCACACTATCATCTCTGTGAGGCTGTGGCCTATTTAACAGATTTGTTTTAACTGTCCACAGTGGACTCAGCACTAAATGTCAACTTGAATGACTATTCAGTGAAATGTTATTACAGTATTGAATACACAAAAAATATTAAATTTGAGCCTGATGAAAAAAGATTTGAAGAAACAAATTCAACAAATAATTTCAAAGATAGGTAGTAAAAAAATGCATCGGTACTAGAAATAAAAACACCCTCTTTGGCCTAAAAACAAAACAAAACAAATAAACAAACACAAACAAAAACAAACATAGAATGACTAATGAGGCATGGGGTTAACAAGATGAGTAATTCCTTAGCTTTCTATGGCCTTAAACCACAAATCCTGAGTTCAGTATGCACTTAAAATTGAAGGAAGCAGGTAAGGTATTTCTACCCCAAAACTAACAGGCCACAGCTTCAGCGAATATATGTCTTTGTGGAAATATATACCCTAAGCTATGTAAATATAATGAAAAACCAACTGTATCAGTTAAGATAGGCAAAGTTATGCTACAGTAACAAATGGCACAAAAATCACAGTGACTTATAATGACCAAGGTTTATATCTCTTTAACTCTATATAAGTATCTCGGATTGGCCGTGGCTTTGTTTTGTGTCATAGTCATTCTGAGACCTGGGTTGATGGAGCAGTTTCTACCCAGTACATTGCTATTCATTATGACACAGGGGAAAGAGACATGCTTGCTCTTGCACTTCTGCCCCTAAGTGACACATGCTTATTCTACTTATATTTTATCAAAGAAAGTCTCGAAGCTGTTGTGAAGTTCATCAGGGCATTATCCTCTCACATGAAGAAGCACTGCAGAAACAGAAACTGGAATATTTGGTAAAGAGCTATATAATCTACTATAGTAATGAATTGTATTTTATCCATGTCAAATTTTTGCCATGACCCTTTATTCTTCTTTCAAAAATATATGTTTAGAAAAATCCAAGAACTTTTCCATTTTGAAAAAATCTATTGTTTCCAATAGATTAATCCTCACAGAAAGGTCAATAGTAGTTGAGCAGCTATATAAAGCTTTCAAAGCACTTTCAAATAAATATCTAGTTTATTCTTCCTAAGTATGAAAATTTGAGCTCATAAACTTTGATCCTAAATTCATACCACTCTTATTTGCAAATGAAAAAAAAAAAAACTATTCCATGCCTACATATTTTATGTCCTTTATGTCTGTTATGACTTGAATTAGATCATATTAAACTGGGTTTATTTGAAAAGTTCATTAATTCATCTGGATTTCCTTTGTGTTCTCTGTTGTAGTCTTTTATTTTCTCACCATCTCTCGTGCCAACTATTGCTTTTAAAATCCATTGCTATTACTACATCCTACAGATGACTTTTCTTACTGTTCTCTTAATTTTCTTTAAGGAGGTCATTACTACTTGATAATTACCCTGCTTTCTTAAATAATTCTGAATCTCATTTCCTACCCTCATTCTCTTCACATACTTTGTATAGGAAATTTAGATATGTACAATTATGAATTATTGAAGCTTGAAAAAACTCTTGTGTTCATGGAACTCTTTTAACAGAAGATAAAATAGGCCCAGGAAGATAGACTGACTGCTTGAAAGATCAAAGCTAGTTAGGGATGGTAACAGCACTATAACTTAGGTCTTTGAATTTCTGATACAGTACTGTCTCTGATGTTCTCATGTACTTTATTTCATAAATTAGCATGTCATTCTTGACCTTGGGCTGTAGTATTTTTGGATATTCTCCATTTGCCTGCCAGATTCACTCTTTGCCCTCCTCCTCCCCTGTTATATGTGTTAAAGTTGCCCTTTATCTGGTCCTTTGGCTTCTGGTTAGTTTCAGCCAATGGGAGACACCAGCAATAACTAGGACACTGGAGGAGGGAGAGTTCTGTGTTTGAATTTCTGCAGCTCCCTATATTCTATGCATGATTGGTCCATGGCTGCACTTTCCCAGTGTTTGTGATGAAGCCCTTGTGCCCCAGCTATAGCAACATGTTTAGCTGGGCTCTAGTAACCATTCCTTACCTTATTGTTTCAGGCCTAGGGGTACTGATGACCTCTTGCATTGTTAGTTAGATTTTTATAGTCTCCATGTCAACTTTTGCTCTTGGTAACAAGTTCTTGTTATAAAAAACCTTCTTGGTTCCTTCACCCTTGTCCACATCACTGTAAATAGTATCTTTATTAAGCTGTTTTTCTTTTCACTTTTTAGTGTGCCTCTGTTTCCTGCTGAAACCCTGATTGATACAAGGTATATTGCTTTGATTTCAGCAAAGGAGCTGCAATATTAGTTATTTTTCTGTTAATAGAAGTTCTTTGTAGAGCAAAGGGGGTTCTTCTTGTCCTGTGCTTGCTTATGTGTATATTGTCATTGGTTGGGTTCTCTGGAAGCAAACATTATGACAAAGTTTTGGGTGCAAGCTCTTCATTAAGAATTAACACCTGTGAAAGGAAGGGGATGGAGGCAGAGTTGGCCAAGGAGGAAGTCAAACTAAAATTCAGGCCCCAAAAAGCTGTGAATAAGCTATAGGTGCTCTAGAGTATATATTGCCTCTTGGAGCTGTCTGGCATTCAATTAAAATGGCTGAGCCTGCACCATCCACAGTCAATGGATGTCAGCTGCCCTAGAAAGGGCATCATTAGATAGACATGAGAGCTCTCTGGAACTCCAGCAGGCTGCTGAGGAGCTGACAGATGTAGGCTGTCTACTCACCCCACACTCTGAGCAGAAAAGCAAGTGATTTCTTAATGGTTATCTAGGTGTTATATCTCTCAATCACACAAGTTAGCATACTTCTATTTAGATATATGTCGTTATGCATATTCATAGGATTACCAGGTAAAATATAAGACACCCAGTCAAATTAAAATTTCAGATAAACAACAAATACATTTTCATATAATAAGTATGTCTCATCTAATATTTGAGATGTCTTTATAAATAACAATGTTTTGTTATATATCTGAAATTCAAATTCACCTGGATATTCTGTTTGTTCATTTTCCCAAATCAGACATATCTAATATTAATCAGGGTTTATGAAAAACAGTTTCACCTAGTACTTAAACAGTTCAGCCTCTAGAACTAGACTGAATCAATTCAGAGCCCACCTATTTTATTTAGCAGTAGTTTAATCACAGGAAATTATTAAATCCCCTTGTGCTTCAGTTACTTCATCTTTAAAATGGGGAAAATAAGAAGTTTTAATTTATAAAATGTTTTAAAGATCGAATGAGTTAATAAAAGTACGACTATAAAGTTTAATGACACATAGTAAGTACTCAATAAATGCTAGCAGTTGCAATTATTATTTTCATTATATCTCTTCTGTTATACTAACATAGTATCATTTAATACATCCTTGCAAAGTGCTATAGAATACTAAAATGTGATGTAATCTCTATTACCTAAAATATTATAGAGTACCAGGTGGGCACACACAGGTCCAAAATATTACAAAGGCCTTACTAATATGACTATGAGAAAGAATCCGGTACAGCATGGCCCAGAAGTGATAAGAGACTTGAACAGTTAAGATGATTTGCAAAGACTGTGAAATTTAAAATAAACCATGAAGGAAAACTATGATTTTGACTCATGAAAAAGGCCAAGAAGCAGAAACACATTTGAAAAGAAGGAACAACTAAATTTCTACCTGAAATGGAAGCTAGCTAGCATTCTCTCTGTAAATATACAAGAAGATGGGAAAGATAGCAATGAAATATTGAAAACCAACATAGCCAAACTATTGATTAAGACATCTGGAAAGAAGTAAATTATAATATGTAGATTGAAAACAGATTAGAAGACACTTCTTTTTTCTTTTTTTTCTTTTTTCCTATTGTCAATATCTCATCTCTCTTAGACTGTTGATGAAGATAAATTTTAATTCTTGGTCCATCTGTTCTAATATTTTACTTGTGATGAAAGTGATAATCTAATATTTGTTTTTCTTTTGAAGCAGCTGTGCACCTCAAGGGTATTGCTAATTTGGCCTTGGACTTCATTTCTCTCAGGGTTCTGAGTCACTTTGTGAACATTTCCAGCTTCCCAAAACTGTCCACACATTTCATGATTCACTAGAGTGACCCAAGGGACTTAGCATATGGTTGTACTCACTGCTGAGATTTATCATAGAGATATAGCAGGGATCAACTAGAGAAAAGAAATAGGCAGAGTTTGGAAGAGTCATGTCCAGGTGTCCCATGACCTCACCATTCCATAAGGATTCATGAAGAGTTCACCAACTCTCCAGCAGCAAAAAGTGCAATGACCCCCAGGTGATGTTTTTGCCCTGGTAATAAACCTGTATAAGACTCAGAAATCCACATTTTATTAGGTGCTATTCAAATAGGCACTCTTTGTTTAGCAGATATGAAGATTTCAGGCTCTCAAAAGAAAAGCAGGTTTTTACCACAAATCACACCATTTATACAAATGATGTAGATTCATCTTTATATTATTATTTAGGGAATACTTCAGAAACAAAGCTCCCAGACATTAGCCAAAGGTCACTTGTAAAATGTAGCCTCCAGCGTACTATGTTAACTTTTCTCTGCAGTCAGTTCGTAAGCAAAAACAAGACCTTAATTGAACTCTAAACCCCATGAGTAGGGAGTTGGGGTGGATTGAGCCTTGAGGTAGAAGAAACCTGGATCTGAATACTCCTCACTCCATAAAACAATTCTTCAGATCATAAGCTTTATTATGCCCCAAGGATAAGATGAGACTTTCTAAATGTTTGGGAAGGGGCTGACAGAAGTTAATTAGTTCCCATATTGTTTATCTCAAATCCTAATAAACCCAGGTCTTCTCTGCTAACTTGGTTTTACTTTTGAGGGTACTTGGGCTAGAGACAGAATTGCCACAAGTGGAGAGGCAGACAGTACAACCCATTCCAATGCCATTGGAAGAACAAGGGAAGAACCCTGCAGGTTTCTTTTTTTCCTCAATTCTTTCCTTTCCAGTAGGTCTTGCTCTTCCCATTAACCTCACACAGCACTTTCAAAGTAGCCACACATACCCAGGGATTCTTTTCTTTTTTTATCATTTTTTTTCTTTCCTTAATGTTTTCTCTCTGGTTTCTCTTAGGGCTGAGATCCAGCAGTTCTAATACTTCAGCCTTCTGATAGGAATCAGGTGCAATATCATTTTAAAACTAATTTTTCCTCCTTTTTTTTTTAGTTTTATTTATTTATTTATTATTTATTATATATAAATATATTTTTAATTAATTAATTAATTTTTATGGTGACATTGGTTAACAAAATCCAATAAGTTTCAGCTGTACATTTTAACAGTAAGTCATATATATATAAATATATATAAATATATCTGTGTATTCACCTCCCATAGTAAGATTTCTTTCTGTCACCACATATTTGACCTTCTTTATCTTGTCTACCTCCCCTCTCCCTCCTCTCCTCTGGTAACCACTAGTCTATCATACATGTCTATTAGTCTCTGTTTGTCCTATTCATTTGTTGCTTTTAGGTTTATATCCCACATGTAAGTGATCATGTGATTTTCAACTTTTTCTGTCTGGCTTATTTCACTTAGCATGATTATCTCAAGGTTCATCTGTGTTGTTGCAAATTGCAGTATTTCATCTCCTCTTATGACTCTTCTTATACTCCATTGTATATGTGTACCACAGCTTCTTTAGCCAATCATCTATCCTAGGACACTTTGCTTGCTTCCATATCCTGGCCACTGTGAATAATACTGCTATGAACATCAGTGTGCAAATATCTTTTTGGATATGAGTTTTCAAGGCTTTGGGGTAAATACCCAGTAGAGGAATTGCTGGATATTTTTTTTTTTTTTTTAGTTTTAAAAACTCATACATCTTCATTGTAACTACCTTGAAAAATATAAAGACAAAGGAGAAAGAGAACAAAAATACTCACAAACAACTCTATAGTAGGGAAATAATCACTATTAGCAGCTTGTAGTAGGTCATGTCAGTAAATTTTTGTTTCTCTTTTTTTGTTTCTTTATTTGCAGTGTAACACTAACATTAGCTTAACCTTGATCTACTGCTAAGTGATAGATTGTCTAAAGATATCTGGTGAAACATAACAATTCCTAATTAAAATGTATTTGTCTATGTGGTGAAGAAACTGTCTGAGAAAGAATGTAAACAGGGCTTATTTTGTGGATTCAGTACTGTGATTATATACTGAAAACTGATGAGACTATTTAAGAGAAATCCATTAGCAGCAGAAAGAATTAGCTGCTTAGAGAAATATAAATTTTAAAGTAAGAGAGAACTAGATATAAAAATATTAACTTGATACGACTGTCTAAATCATAAAAGAGTGGTTCTGGACATAATTTGGAATTGGTCTGTAGAATTTACATTTCTATTCAGTCTCTATTATACTCATTTATGAAACCTATGAAAGGTAAGAGTAGACTGTAATAAATATTTTCCTAAAATATTGAATGAACTATTTCACTGAACTATGAAACATATTACTGTACAATAAACATTGCCTGGGAACACTCTAGCAGGACAGAATGGTTCTTTAATTCTATCTCTCAGATGCACTCACTCACAGGCTACGTTAGAGCTTTACCATCAAAAGGCTTGAGAATTCAGTACTAATAGGAACTTGTCCTTTCTGTTATGCAGAGTATTCATCAGTGGGGAAACACTGTGCTCTGGATAGCAGGAGAGAGAGGTGCTTGATGTAACAATCACAGAGTGAAGTCCACGTCCACTGGGGGCTGATGCACCCAAAAAACCAGTAGCGTTATTCACTGGCCTAGCTGACTAACAATAGCCATAAGCACAATACTGTTATGTTTAGGATCTATTGAAAAGACTAAATTGCCTTTTTAACAAATTGAAGAAAAATAACAAAATCTGGCTGGCATGAACTTGTTTGAGTCCAGCCTATGATAAGAGGGGGCTTATTATTATAAGGTAAATTATTTTAAAATATGATATCCACAGGTTTTTTGGACACATGCTATCAATACAAATACAGTCTCTCTCATATTTAAATATGAAATCTATGAGAGTTTGCCACAGAACCTGGTTGAACTGGGACCATAAGTCAGGTTTCCTGATTCTCAACCCAGCAAAAATTATTTCATGCTATAGTATTTCATATGCCATGGTTTGTTCTGTTACACCAGAGCAGCAACGTGCTCAACCACTCTCAAGTAAAGTATTGCATTTATCAATGATCTCTATTCAAACAAATAATATCATTTTTACTTGAAGAATTATTATTTATACACTGACCAGTTATTTTGTTTAAAGACTATTTACAACACATTTCTTTTTATCTTTCTTCTTCCTTCCTTCCTTTCTTGCTTCTTTTGTTCCTTAATTTATTTGTTTTTGTTTTTTCTCTTATTTTCCCATTTACAGTCATATTTTTAAAAATTACAGCATGATTGAATTCAAACAAACATGTATGCAGTGCTTCAGAAATAAAAGAAATATAAAGGCCTGAAGTAATATCTAAATAAAAAATAAGATGAGCAGCAGCAAAATAATAATGAAGGATGTCTTATGAAAACCCTAACTTCACAGAAACATTTTTGTTTTGCATAATCATATTTAATTTAAGATTATATCCTAGTATAGGAATAAATTTCTAAAGAAAGACACATGTTTACAAATCATATATAGAGAGGAGGGGTACAAAAAGACATGGAAAGAGAATAAGAGAGAGAAAACGAGAAAGTTCAAACCATATTTTGTATTCCTGAACAAAAGTATTAATGAAAGAAATTTTGATTTATTACAGAGATAGAGCTTGGTGATTTGACAGATAACCTATGTGTTTTTACCTGGTTGATTTATGTTATAAGTGTATCTAAACTTTTAGATAAGAAGTTAGAAAAATTATTTTTGGATGTTATTTATAGACCAAAAAATACCTATTTTTTTTTCTGGGTTGTGTATACATTCACTTAGCTAAGTTTCTCTCAAGTCGTTTTTTTTTTCCTTTAACTTTAAATTTATATGTAAAACAGTTAGGTTTATAGTCACACTTCCACTTATTGGATATATGGGTTGAGATCGCCAATAAGATCTACTTTTTAAGAGGACAGTGAAAATTCCTTAAGTTAGAAGCTTTCTATTTTATCATTGAATGAATTAATGTCCTGCTTTTGAATCCTATAAGGTATTTCTTACTATTAAAGACTCAGAGTTATTAATATTTCATATTAAATGAGAAGATAATTTTATCTTCCTGGTATTAATTAGTTGGCTAAAAATATATTTAACTCAGAAAAAAACAGGCACAAGAGATTTTTTGTAAAATATATATATCGTGTCTGTGCATGGAATTTTGAATATTGTTTTTACAAAATTATTTCTAAATTTTCCAACAAAACATTTGACCAAAAAATAATAAAAAATAAAAATATATAAATGAAGCATGAGAAAAAAAATTGTCATGAGAACTAACAACATACTATTGGGAAATAGAATTTTTTGCTTTTAATTCTTAATAGAATGAATATTCCCATAGGAAAAGAAACAGAAAGATATACTGTGCATAGGAAAAAAAAGAGACTTCTACTTTGATTTGAGTAACTGCAAAGGGAGAATCTGTGAGAACAGTCAATCCACATGATCACATTTTCTGGAGCAAATATCAGCACTGAGAACAGAAGGCCCTGCTAAGGTAAATGAAGCATTATAGAGCAGGCGTGGATTCACAAACAGGCAATGGCAGACACTCAACTCCATTGTGACCAGAACGGTGTTTTGTTCATCTCTTATAACCATTTCCTGTTAAAAGAGATTTAGATTCTCACTTGAGGATTCTTGGCAAAGTGCTGCCACGGGTATTATAATAATCGGATCTAGAGGCGTTTAAGGCAGGGACGGAATGCACACCGACTCAGGATAAGCACAGTCAGAACTTGGCAGCAACAGACACCAAAAAAAGACGAAATCAAATAAATAGCATCTTTTAAAATGATCAACTTTACTCCTAGTTGATGCTCTGTACTTTAGACTAAATAACTATCTATGAACTATTAAATTAAAGATATGTTACTTTTTCATTTCTTTGGGTTAATCTTTTTGATGATTTAATATTAAATTATGGGAAGTTGGTTCAAACATTATGAAATGAAAAGGTAAAGGAAAAAGCTGCAAAGGTATATTAGGCTATTAGATTAGGCATGTCGAACAATTTAGATTTAAGAAAATAGATACTATTTTCAGGTTATAAAATTATAATTTGATATTTATGTATGCTGTTGCAGGCTCACCATACAAAGTCTAGTTATTAACCAATGTTACCCCAATAAATTTAATTAAAAATAGACAAAGGACATAGACAAACAATATAAATGTCATATAAACATGAAAATTAAACAGCATTTCTTGTAATAAAATAAATTTAAATTTAGAAAAAGTAGATACAAAATGTTAAAGAAGACTGCATTCCTCCTTTCCAAGGCAGTCAAAGAATGTGTACCTTTTAGTAAGGAAGTCAATATCATTTGATTAACAATAACATAATTTAAATACATTGTCTTTTTACCGTTTGTATATCACAGGATATTAATAGCCAGTATTATCAACCCCTTCAAAAATCCATTTCGGTAGATATACATGTGTGTCACTCCTGCCTCCAATTCATCAGCTGCAACTTGGAAAATTGTTCCCATTGAGACCTTAAACATTATTTGAAACAGATATAACTTATAATGAATATGTTAATGTATAATATTTCTTATTCCTTCATTTCCAATTTAATAACCCCAGTAACACATTCCTTTGCTTGAGTCGTCCCTGGCAAAAGCATACATGTTGCACCAATTTGCTGCTGTCATTTTAAAGTCATAGTACCAGTAGTCTCTTTCTTTCATGGGCCACTAAGCTACAGTTCTATCCTCTTTTCAGTTCTCCCAGATACTGAATGTTTGATTTTTTAAACAGCCCTATTCCTTATTTCTTAAATCAGTCTTCCTGTTCTTTTACCCCACTTTTCTTCTTCCACATTATCTTACATAATTTATTCACACAGGCTTATATGTTTGTCAATGAAGCTATATGTCTGATTGATCAGTATACCTAATTTTAAAATACATCCATACATCTTTATTGTTTCTTTGTTTATAACTTTCTCTACAAGTACATGTTTATCTATGCATTGATCTATGATTATGTAGGTATAGGTTTCCTTCCTCTCTCTCTGTCTCTGTGTGTGTATGTGTGTATGTGTAAGAGAGAGAAAGAGTTAGTGGTTATCTGTGGGTGAGTGAAAAAAATAATGCTGAAATGAGAATACATGTGAAAGTAGAGTTAAAAGGTGATCAGGAATGCATGGTAGAGAAACAAAGAATGGCATGAAGAATAGATTTGATCAGCTTTATGCAACTGCTGACATGGGTACTGGAATCAGGGTCTTTACTCATAAACCCAAATAAACACTTAATTGTAATCTTAATTTTCCTCATGGCCATTATTAAACCTGTATTTGTATTTTTATATCTATATTGCACATCTTTCTGTTTCTCTCCCAAGTTTTCTCCTCAACTTTTTTTTTTTTTTTTTTTTTTTTTTTTGCAAAAATTGGCACAATAACAATGACAAAACTTCTCTGATAAAAACTTTGGTCTGTCCTGCTACAAAGAGCTTAGGCATATACACATGTTAATGTACGATTAACAATGTTGAAATAAAATTAATTTCTTCAGTTTTCACTTTATCATTTTATCTCAGTAATTAAGTGTCCTCTTTTTCTTTAGAGAAATCTAATTCCTGGATCGTATCTTCCTATTTAATCATGCATTCTTATTAAATGCTGAATCAAGTATCCCTGGGGCAATTGCTATGGATGCATCTTGTTAAAATGTCAAGAAAATAAATCAAATAAATAAATCAATGCCATAAGAATGATACTTAGAACATGGATTATATCAACAATATCCTAAAATGCCATCTTTCAGCTGCCCATTATATCACAGGGGGTCTCCAATCAGTGGGCAACATTCCACACCATATGTGCACCACAACAGAGGCCCAGAGACAAAATGCAGATTAATTCTTGTGGAACAGTAAGCAAAGCACGAACCTCATAGCTCTGTTCTTCCCAAATACATGCACTTTGAAACAATTTATCTTAAAGTCATTTAAATTAAAGCAGTGGGAAGTAAGGTCAAGTAAATGTAACCTATTGACTACAAACCATTAAATCCTACTCTGTTAAGAAAAAATATGAACATTTGTAATAAATTCATATTCACTCAAATTTGTAAACAGAAATATGTACTCTTCCCTCTCACACAGGCTTGTAAAAATAAAAATAAATTTGGTTATTTGGGGGGTACTTGTTAACTACTTCTCTGGAAGATTATGTCTATGCTCTAGAATTCTCTAGATATTTATTCCCAACAACGCAATTGTTAGAGTCCTTTTTCTTTTGCCTATATGTGTAGAGGAGAGAAGAAATATTTAGGTAGGGGAATATTAATTGCAACATCTTTCAAATTACATTACATTGACTAATACTTTTCCTCTGTGAGGTACAGCTCTATCCAGAGATAGAAGAACCACAGTTTATAGTTTGTTTCTTGTGTCCTAAAGGAAAATATGGTACTATTGTGATATTTGTATAGACATGCTGACATCATGCTTTGCTAAAAGTAAACTGAACTTTTCAATGCAAGCTCTCACCAGAGCTGATTATTTTTATCCCAATAATGTGACTTCATATTAGAACTAGATTTTCACATCTCTCCCATCAAGATAGCATCATCTTATCAAAAACTTGAATATTTTTATTCACCAAATATTGTCTTCAAATAAATACCATTGGTTCAGAGAGCCTTTGAATTTATTTCATTTTACTGTAATGTCATCTTTCTGTGTAGGTAAAGAATTTTCTGACTGTGTCATCAATTGGGCTGCATAAGTAGCTATCTAGCTATTAAATGTCAGGCTGATTCAAATACCATGGTAAAAGTTTTCAGGGTATGGGGATGAATCTCATCTTTATGGAAGCTCCATTTTGACTCCTAGGGTTACAAAAACAAGCAAGTAGACATAAACTGTAAACTAAGAACGTGAATTTAAGCTGGTTCACTGGGTTTTGATGTCTGAATAGCCAGGTTGAGCATAAAACATAAAGAAAATGATATGTAGTTTGCAGGTCTTATTTCTCTTGATCCCATAACTTCAGTAATTGTTCATTCTACTTTTATTTTAAACAATGGACATTAACACCATTATAAGACAAGGACATAGTTAGATGGTGTTTACATATATTTGTACACTTCCTACTCTCAAGGCATTGCAAGATAATTAGAAAGGACAGATATGTACAGAGACAATTTTAGTGTGGGGTAGAACATGCTCTAATAGACCTGTGTGAGGTTCTGTGGGAGCAGAAAAGAGGTGTGCTATTTTTACTAGAAAGAGAGTGAACCAGTGGCTCTCATAGAGATGATGATACTTGAGCTGTGTTGAAGAATTCCCCAGTCTGATTATATATTATATGTTTTATATTAGCAGGACTCAGATGAAGCAAAGTTGTTGAAATCTCTACTTGGCAGCAAATTGTCAGAATCTATAGCTACCAAATGTGGATGACCATAAGAAATGACAACCTAAAATATACCAAATTTGAAAACAACAGATTTTGCAACCTATAGTTGATATTTTCTAGCAAAATTAAGAAAACAATCTAACACACAGTACGCTTTCGGCTACCAAAGGAAGATATGCCTTTTCTATTGTTATGTGGCTATGAAATTTCCAGGCTGATTAAAAGCACTGTAGTATGAATGACATTTGCTATTAATATGTAGTTTTTGCTGAGTATTAGATATACTTAAATTTATAGTTGAGAGTTGTTTCATATGTCTATCCTTTATTATTCTGAGTATTATCCTGCAGCCACCATGGATTTATGGAAAGAACAAGAAAGAATCAGGAAACCTTGGATACGTTACTATGGCCTTTGGGCAGCCAGGAAATATGCCTGAATCCTAATTGTCTGATTAATCAATTGTGAATAATTTTTGCAAATTAATTGAGAGGGTTGTGTTACAGTGCAATAAGACAATAATTATTAATGTGAACTTTAAAATATGCAAGTACATAGCACAGTGCAGTATTGATTAAAAACTGGAAATACCTCATGGAAAGGTGAAAACTGAAAGACAAAATGATTTAAATATATAAAATTATAGATATTCTAAGTAAAGTACAAAGTAATTTATCATATTTAAAACACTAGAATAACTTTAATATTCTGAGAAATATCCAGAAAAACATATATGTTTGAGGCATTTTACATACTTATTATAATTCATCCTTATAACACCATCAAAAAAAGGCATTATCTATATTTCTGATGAAGATACTATGGGCCTGAGAGTTTAAATAACAAACTCTTAAAGTATCATGAGTTGTAGAGTGAAGACATCCGTAATCATTATCCCAGTGTTTTCCAGTAAAGTTAGAGAAGACAAGATCAGAATCACTTAGAAATGATTTTGAATCTTGGGCTTCTAATTGATTCATCTTTACAATCTTCAGAGTTGGGGAGTTAGGTGAATTTAGTTTGAAAATTTTCCACAGTTCTTTGTAATGAAGTCATAGTTATTCTTCTATAACTACACTGCTCACTTTAAAAGGACAGCACCAAAACATATAGCTCTATTATTACCAAAAAGCAATGCTTTAGAAGGTGATATGTCGCAGCCAAAGTATTCTTTAATGATACTCCTTATGTGGTTCTTTACACTCTATGTATTAAATACAGCAGTCATGCAGGGTTTACTTGGTCCTGAAGGTGGATTTTTAAAACACAAGAGAACACATATAGTAAAATAAAAATTACATAATCTTCCCACATTAAAAATTCTATTAAGAAAGAAGTGCAAATTGCCACTTTCCACACCTCCTGAGGGAAATCACAAGGAATCATTTGATGTGCTTTTGGGAAGAGTTCTTTAACTCAAGGTTTTATAAATTCAGTAAAAAAATTTATTAAAGTTTGAACCTAAATTGTGGAACAAGAACTATGATCCTACCAGTATTTCTAAACTTAAGTACATATTTTATTATCTAGGCTGGGCTGAGATAATAAATACATGAAATCCCATTGGTTTAACACAAGAGGATAGTTTTCACTGAGGTTTTGCATGCGCAAACCAGTTTCCAGGGCCACTGCCATCTATGTGTTGGTCCAAATTTCTCATGACGTCAGCATATCGATACTAGGCCCCACAGTCACCACAGCAGGAAAAGAAGTAGAAAGTCCAACACTCCCCCTTAAAGCTTTGCTCATGGATTTGACACTTGTCACTCCGGTTCACATTTTACTGAATCATCCTTACCTTCAGGAAAGCCCAGAAGTGGCGTCTTTCTGAATACTTTAACAAAGAGAAAAAGGATATCTGCGAATGTTATAATGTTCACATTATATGTTACATATGTTAAACAAATTTTGCCTGAAAGAGAGGAGTGATTCTACTCATTATTCATCAGGTGAAATCAGAACAGCCTCTGATGTATTAGACTCTGAATTCTACCATTCACGCATTTCCTGGAAGCAGTGGTTTCTTTGGTGCATTTTACTTTGTTTCTTACTTTATTCTAGCAGATCGCTTTTAATTTTTAGTACTACATGTCGAAATCTTTTAGTATTCAGTTATATACTTGACACTTATACTTTAGAAACATATCAGAATTGTATTATGAAGGGAATATTCAGTGGTGGGCTAAAGTTGGCTTTTTCTGGCTCTTGAGAATTGAGAAATTCTTAGCACTGTATTCAGTTACATCATTCTAGTGGCTTGATATCATCCACGATGAAAGATGTTACACCATAAAAATCAACAAATGCTATAACTCAGGTCTGTTTCTCCCACATCCCCACCCAGAGGGCTGGATATAGCAACACACCACTGAGAGTATTGCTCCCTTCCATGTACTCTGTGTTTTCAATGTGAAAAAGAAAGAGTTTTTATCTGCAACTATAAGACAGAGGACTGGGAAGAACAACAACAAAAAAAATGTTCATAAGACGGTCTAGAGTCAAGTCAGAAAACTTGTCTAAAGTCATCATAAAAGGGCAAATAGAACTAAAGGTAAGAGATCCAAAGAAAATGGGGAAGAGGTCCAATAAACTTTTTTAGGAATACTTCTCAGCATGTGTTTGCCATGGCTGGGTAGATCCTTTAAAGGGTTTCCACACTACTGTACTCAAAGCAGCAGGAATTTATTCACCCTGTAGTCAGTGAGTATTAAAGAATAAATAAGGAGTGCTTTAATTCAATTTATTGGAAGTAACTTCTGCACTTAAGATAGAGTCTGTGAAACATTTTGTGTTATTGCTTTTATCTCTATACTGTAGGATAAGCTATTTACATATCTTCCTTACCAGACTGAGTTTTTAAGAGTGTAGGGAGTGTGTCTTAGACAGCTATTTATACCCTGCTCTTGACATAGAAACTGAAGCATAGATGGCACCTAATAAAAGTGTTAAATTGACCTAAATTTAAAACTCTTTTACAGTTGCAGCATGTCAAAATGTATTCCATTTTATCTACTTTACTTCAAATAGCCTATAGGTATTGCTGGGTGAAAACACACATGAATTTTAGAAAGATAAATATTTCTATGAAAGGCTATAAGGCTCTTATTTTCCTCTATCAGGAAAATAACTTTGTCCTCTAATGACTCTCTCATTGGGACTTTGTTGGATTTAGACTACAAGAGCTAATAAAAGAAAGAGGCCACTCTGTAGGGTAATTTTTGCATTCCTATGAAATATCACAAAATTTAATGCTAATACAAACATTGGAATTTTTACAAGGTTTTGAACAAAGAAATGCTGATTCTATCACCAAAAGGTATGATTTTTTGTCTAATTGTTTATATTGCTAAAAGAAAAATGACATTTAGTCACAGAAAATACAATTTGACCAAGAAGGAAGAAGAACAGTAGATATCATTTATAGTAACTTTTTTCTCAGATTAACCTGAAATGCACACCATATTTACCATGAGTATACCATGGATTTCTCATAGGTAACTTAGTTTTCTCATGGAATAGGAGACCGTAGGCTACAGGAATCCATTCAAGGCTTGCTTGTTATGACTGATACTAGAGAAATTATAGTCCTTCTAGAACCAAAAGATAGTTCCAGAGTCATTGTGTCAAGAGTTTAAAAATAAAGTTTTTAGAGGAGACAAGGCAGCCAAAATTAATTTGGCCTTTGACCTCAATATACAAGAACTCTAATCATTAAGGATGCAGAAACGTAAGTCCCCTTAAGATTATGAGCCATTGAAGGTGGAGAAGTGAAAGTTTATAAAAGAGGAAAACAAAAGATCTCATCTTCACTTTCTTGCACTTTATGATAGAAAACATGCTTGTTTTTGTTTGAAAAAATAAACCTGAATGAAATACATAAGTGTAAATAACACAGAGTTGGCGGCTGTAGGTGCCTGCTCCAAGTTTATTTTTTTAAGCCTACACAATTTAAGGGCATGGTAGGAAGTATTCTGTACATTATACATTTTCCTACAGAACTTCTTGGTATAAAATAAAGTTTATGATCATTACAGAGACACATATATTCTAAGAAACTTTCTTAGAATGAGAAAAACATGATTATGTTTGAGAAAATGAAATACACAACATTTTGTTCTCAAATTGTGTTAAATTGACTTTCATAGGGGGGGGTGAAATAGTCTCATTAACAATGTATATATTCATATCATAAATCCATAAGTATTTATATTATGTGAAACCCCAAATTAATGGCCAATGCTCATTTTGAGAAACAGTAGCAATCTGAACAGCATTTCAGAAGGTAGTCAGATTTTCTACGATGTTCATAATCTTTTGTCTTAAGAGGAATGTTGCTTGTATTTTAGAGCAAACTACATTACCTAAATAGGAAATAGATTTTAATGTTTTATTTTTCAGAATGACACAAAGGAAGGAAGATAAATTACCCATATCTTGCAGAGAAGTCCAAAAAGCAGAGATACACTGAGTTCTTGCAAACCTTTTTCTCAAGAAACACAGACTCTCAAAGAAAATGCACTAAACTAATTTGTATTGATATGGTCAAAAATTTTTTTTATCTAGGGAAAGAGATACAAGAGAGTAAGGAATTAAAAAAGAAATGGAAGTGAACTGGAAAAAAGTCACCTTAAACACAAAGCCTAAAATTTCTCTTTTCTTATGAATATTTCAGTAGGTGACACGTTAAAATGGGTCAGAAAGTAGCTTCAAGGATAAGTTCAAATTAAGGTGAGTTTTTTTTTAAATTTGGAATTCAATTTCACTAATTATTTTAATAATTGAAGATGTTATCTAAAGCAAGTTGTAAATCAGCTAATTATTTTCTCTGTTTATGTTTTCTATCAAATTATGCATTTCAATGCTGTAATAAATATTACCTTTAGGGAGATGCAGGTGTAATGTCTATGTAAAATTAACTAGAACAAAATCAATATCAGTATCTAATAAAGCAGGTGTACAGTTATGTGGTTAATTGAACAAAATAGTTTAGACAGGATGTGTATCACATACATATGTTCTTGGCCTTAGCAAAATAAAAGTATGGAAAACAATTTACTTTGAACTATCGCTAAATCAGCTTTTTCAGACATATGGGCATTTTTAGAGACCCTAGATTTGGCCCTTCTATTTATTTAACCCCTTGTTCCTCTGTTTTAAGTATTTATCCCCCTTTCTCTTTTTATCTGCTTTAATTACCAATTCTTTCAGCAAAAATTCCAAGCCCAAACAATGCAGCTTCTCTTATCTAATCTTTTACTACTGCATACATGGTCAGTCACTAGAAAATAAACAAGGAAAGCACTGTGTGTATGTGTGTCAGAGAGGCAGAAGGAGTGAGAAAGAGAGAGGGAGAGGTAGCCATAGATACAAAGAGTGAGGGAAAGCATTGAGAGAGGGGCAGAATGTAAGGAAAAGATAGAAGTGGAAAGAAGGAGAAAGAGTTTTGTTTCTTAATGGAGTAGAGACCGGTTAGCAGAAGTGAAAAAGAAGTAAAAGAAAAATATATCTATAGGCCTGATATTTTATTTAAGTCATTAGAAAAATATGACAGAGGATAGGAAAACTACCTTAATATATTGATAAGAAGAAACCCTTGAAAACTCTGACTTCTCTTTAAACACCATACATTTACATAAAAATATCCTGGAAATGCAGAAGCCAGTTAAAAAGGACATCACCTTGACGTTAGAAAGGTGGACAAGATAAAGATCCATTTTATATCACTGGTTTGGTGTCAAGTTCTTTAGGTCCTTTGTTGCTGAGAAATATTTTGGTCACTGACATCTTAGAAGTAGGCTCGTGTTGGATGAGGGCCTTGCATTACTGAAATTAATTTCATCTTCTAACAAGTACATTCGAACTTTAATGTTTCCTGTCATTAAAAAAAATCACATGATGTCTGTCCCCCAAAATCTTACAATCTCATGAAGAGGACTGGCAGATACACAGGTATTAATTGCATAGTCCATTGCACACAGGAGAACACAGGGCAGGGACAGCTCACCTAAGCCAAATGGAGAGAAAAGAAGAAGGAGGAGGAGGAGGAGGAGAAAAGGAGAAGGAGAAGGAGAAGGAGAAGGAGAAGGAGAAGGAGGAGGAGGAGGAGAAGGAGAAGGAGGAGGAGGAGGAGAAGAAGAAAGAGAGAGAGAGAGAGAGAGAGAGAGAGAGAGAGAGAGAGAGAATCATAGCGATGTTTTAGTGATCAATTTTAGTTCTCTGAGGGAATTATTTTCTAGATATTTTGTTTAAATAATTCCATTTAGGAGATTATCTCTCATATAGAAGGCTAATCCCTTAAAGATATTAGAAATATTAAAAAGAAAAACTAGACACATGTACAAATCTGATTAGAGTGATTTATTTGTTTACCAATATTACAATTGTAACCTTTTCCTTTTAAGTTTTTTGTATACAGATCTAAGTGGGTCACCTTTTAAAAAAATGAGATTAAGTGAGAGACACTCAGAATTAAAACACAAATTGCCACTTACTCTCCAAATCATCTTGAAAGTTAAGTCTTTTAATCTCACTGTATCTTTGTTTCCCTCCCTTGAAAATAAGAATGGTAATATCTATAATCCTAGATTGCTAAAAATAATTATAAGGACAATAAATGTAAAAAACAGTTTTATTCCATGGTGCATAGTGGGAACTCAGTACACTTAAGTGTTCCTAAATACGTTTATTACCAAAAATGATGATGACAACAAATTCAGAATCATAGTTCTCTGCTGAGGATTGATTACACCATGAGGATTACACCAATTAAATTGTCCCCTTAATTAAAGAAGGACCTCAGAGTTATCATCAAATGTGTCTATGAGTTCAGTGGCATTTGAAAAGGGTAATTGTGTTTAACCAACTGCACTTCTATTTTAGTTAGTATATTTTTAAATAGAAACTAGAAATACAAAGGCACAAACGATAACTCATCTGGAGACAAACGCCATCACCTTCTTCCTAAGGACCTGACCAGATATACCACCTTTCCCTTCAGATAACTAGCTTTAGGATCTTCTTGAAACATAGCCCACCTACAGGAAATGCCTTTGCCTTTCTATCGCAGAATTTCAGGTCCTAAAAGCGTTGGAAACATGGCACCATGCCATTGCCAGACTCCCTGTATCTTCACATGTTCACTATAGTAGAAATTTTGCCTATAGCAACAAAACCACTTAGAATAAGATTATATTAAGGTTAAATTGTTAATTGCTTTTTATTATTAGAAAATGGTACTTGCTTTGAGATAATCATTATAAAATAACATCAGGATGTATTATTAGGAAGTGTGATTTAGTTGTTTTCTTGTTAAATGCTAACAAGTGTTCTCACTATCTTAGCAGAGTCTAGAAATAAATCTGCCTTCATACCTTATGTGTCCTGTTCTCTATAAAATCTCACTTATTTTTGCAATAGTGATATTACATTCGGAGCATCAAGCAGTGAGTGGAAAATTACCAACTTGTTAATTTTTCACGAGAGATCAGATGATGGGCTAGGCAGTATTGTTTTGTGAAGTAAACATGGGGTGGGATATCCAGAGATACTTAAGTGCAAATCTGTTAGAATTTAAAATAGGGTCAAGGAACCCAGAAGTATTAAAAATCTGCATCAGACAAGGCAAATACAAGTTTCTATAGCTAAGCTGAACACAAAAGACAATTTCAGATTTAAAAAATGCATTTTTATTATTAATTATGGCTTTAGCTCCAAAAGCAAAGACAGAGGACTTTGGCAGCTAGGAAAGCCATTATTTCTAAATATTATATAGTAAAATCTAAATAACCTTAGATCTCAAAAACGAGGGTCCTAGCTTTGTCCCCCACCACTATCCTTCCCAGTGGGACTTCTACACACCCAGGCCCGTGCACACATACACACACACACACACACACACACACACACACACACACACACACTCACATACATCACTATCAAGAAGAAAGACAGAATTTATTTGTCCTTATACGTTCATTTGACCTCAGGTAGCAGCTATAACTATAGCAGTCCCAACTGCTCCCTGTTTCTAGAAGTCACCTACGTTCTTAGTCTCTCCTTACATCTTCAATACTAGGACGTGCAGGTCTAGTTTCTTTTATACTAGTTTCTCTTCCTTCTCCTCTCTTGTTTATCTGATCTAGGAAGAAGGGTTAATGTTGGATTTATGCGATTAAATTTGGCCCACTTGTATAATACAGTCTACTTCCCTATTGTAAGATCAATTAATTAGCAACTTAATCTCATCTGAAATCTGAATTTCCTTTTGCCATTCAGAGTAACATGTTCACAATTTCTAAGGATTAGGATGTGGACATCTTGGAAGGCCATTATATTTCCTACCACAAGGGTGAAGATGGCAATTAACACAAACACAAAAAAGAAGTGAACATAGACCTTGAATTCTTTGCCTGGGTTCTTTCTATGTATTCACTGTTTAAATTTGAGAAAGCTACTTAAATTCTCTGAGCTTCAGTTTCTGCTACACTGTATCAAAATAATGCTTACCACCATGAAGGTCCAAGCAGGCATGGAGACCAAAGGCATGAAGAGAGGAAGTTCTCTGTGGTACACTGAAGAAAGAATGCCTCACTCACAGGAATGTAAATACCAACATTTCGTTAAATATCCTTCCTGACAAATTATACACATCTGTAAGACACATTAGGCAAAAAATTTGAAAGTATTTGACTTGACTCATAATATTGCCTCAAGGCCTAAGTGGAATGAATTTATGTATAACACAGCCTATAGGAGATATTCTACCTACTTTGATTTGCTTATTTCCTGGATGTTTTGCCATAACAATGTTTACTAGGTTTTTGAGCATGAAAAGACCATTGTATTCATTTTTTTCTTAAATTATTATCCATATTATTCTATTCTTTGGCCACCTGGGTTCCTTTTTACATGCTTCTAAACATATCCATCCAAATACTTGGCCTTTAAAATTCCTACTGCCTCTCATAAGTCCTATCAATCACATTCAATCATATTTACATTCATCCATGAAACATATTCAAAATAGCCTTTTATAGAATTCATTTCATTATGCTCTTTGTGAGTTAGTTTTCTAATGTCTTTCTAATCCTCTTTTCTTATTAGTATCACTGTAGATGCTAATGCCACATCATTTTGACAACATTGCTTACTCATTTCACCCTTATTTTCTAATGATTCGTAAAAGAATTTTAAATTGTGTATAGGCATGTTTAATAAATACTATTTTTCTCATTCAGTTCAACAGGCTTTAGCCTACATATTATCTCTGAGACATTAAGAAGCATTGCTACATGTGTATTATCTGTCCATTTATATACTCTTAGAAATATGTTACATAGTTTAGATATGTTAATAAATAAACTACATGTAACACCTCTCTGATTAAAATGAATTTAGGCCAAAAGATTCGATATAAACATGACTATAATTTTTTACATTAGAACATGTAACATTTTCTCCATTCTTAAAAATATTCTCCAAACTGAAATTTCTCTCAAAAAAACAATGCCCTCTATCTTTGATGATAATAAGACAAAAGAAGATAAGAGATTAGGGGCAGTAAACTAATTTCTCAAGATCTTTTGCACCTTCATTAGAGATGTAGAAATAAAAGACAAACTCTTGAAATAACTCCTCAGCCACCAGGCATACAGTGAAATATTGTAACAGACTTTGTGGCTCTCTTTTTTTCTAGTTTCCTTTCCCCTGCCTTCCTCCTTATTTTCCTTTATTCCTTCTTCTCTCCCTCCATCCCTCCCTGGTTCTTTTTTCTGAACTGTGAATACATAGGTATTATTGGAGTCCTAATAGATGGGGAATATTCAATTAGACACATATCTGGCACCTCCCTTTGGAGTAAGAATAACAAGATATTTCTATTTCTCTAAGCATCCCTGTTCTATACCTTCAAAGTAAGCCATTTTAAGACAGGAGAAAAGCAGGACTGTTTGGCATTGTCTAACATTCAACCCCTCATTTCCATCCCAGGAATTTATAAAAATGTTGGGATGAATGACATAAACATCAATGAGTATGAAAAAGGAAATAAAGTTTATTGTTTACACAATAAACATGTATAGGATTCACAAAAATAAGGGCTCAAGTTTGGTCTGGAGTGAAACCAAAAACATCAAGGAGGAAGGATGACTGAGTTTAAACTGTGGTTAGGAGGTGGGATATGCATATGCATGATTTGAACTTCCTGTCAGCACCAAGGGAGGGAATACGCAGCTTTCTTACAAGTCTGTTCTATTGTGAAGCACAAGGGGAAAGGGAAGGGAGAGCTTGAAAGCAATTAGTGGTCAAACATTAAAAAATGGAGTCTTCATCTTTATTATAGTAAACAAGCTTACTTCTGTATTTAATGTTTTTAAAAAATGAATTAGTGATCTCATTGATAGATATTTTGATAGGAATCAAGAATAAAATATTTTAGCAATGCATCTACACAACTTTCACAATGTATTTGATCATTTCACATTCATTGACTTACTTAATCTTTGTGTAATTCTGTGTCATGAACACATTACAGCTGAGAAAACCAAAGTTCAGGAAATGTGAAGTGACGTATACAAGGTCACACATATACAATTCAACAGGTGAACCAAGATGTAACCCAAAGTGTTTTATTACCAAATCATATAGACGTTTGCTTACTTTACTTACCCATAGGACCATCTTGAATTAAAGATCAAGGTCTTCTCTTCTCAGAATATCTGAGAACTCAATGTCTCTTACATCTTGGGAAAAAAGAGGCAGATAAATTCAGCATCATTTTTTTTAGTTTTTAATGTCATAATCTGACTAGTGTGCTAAAAAAAATTAGGACCATTATGTGAGGCAATTTGTCTGTACCTTTTTTTCCAAGAGACAAAATATTTTCAAGATCTACCTTATTCAAGATAGTATTGATTTTTAAATGTAATATATCCAGCCTATTTGTTCCACAATAAGGGTAAGGGAGGGCACACTATACTCTGAAAAAGACTGCCAAAACAAGACAAGCAGCACATATGTTGCAAATCAAATTTCCTGTCATGCTATGCAACATTCATATTTGATTACATTATTCAAATTTAAGAACACATTTCTTACTTTTGTTTCCATACCTTAGAGGTTTCTTAATGTGCAATTTCACTGAGCAAAAACACACTGATTCTATGTGCTCTTAAAGTGTCATTAACATACAGTATACACAACCCGTTCAACTCCTCTCTGAACTGTACTAAAAATAAATGCAGAGCAGTTATTGTAATTATAGAGTAAATATAACAAATTGACATAATTATAATTAAATCCAGAAAAAAATGGAGAACACTTTGAAATGTACAAAATTAATTCAAGACTCTTATCTGTGGTTAAAATTTTCTCCTTGGAGAAGCAAAATATTAACTGAGAACTTAAAGGCAGAAAATCAAAGGCTGCAAGGCACTTCCTTTTCTAGGGCAAGAAGAATGACCCCGAAGCCAAATTTGAGTTCTCTAAGTGTTCATCCAGTTTACATGAAAATGCACTTAAAACAACTTTTTCATCCTAAAGTTTTTCTTCTATAATTAAAAAAAAGACATTAAAAATGTTAAGATATAAAAACCAATGGTAAAAATGCACATTCACATATAATTTTGTCTCATTATTGGGTTTCTAGTGAAATTGCTGTTGGGTCTGGTTTATCTGGACAATTGTGTGAATTCCCTAAGTCGCTTTGCATGTAAATAAAGATGTTAGGTACAGTCTCATTTTCCAGACCTTTTTTTCTAAGTAATATTGCTTAAAAGTTTTTTGTAATTAGCATAGCAAAAAGCAACGACAAAAATACACCTCTCCCAGGCATTTCCTTTCTCTTCTCTGAGACTGCTTTTTTGGGTGCCCAACTCTTCTGTATTGGCTTTGGCTTTATGGGTGTGAGAGACTAAGAAAAATCCTCCGTGGATAGTCAGTATCTTATTTTGCAGTGGCACACAAAACCTCATTAAAGCTAAGTTTATCAGTTTGAAAAAAAAATGATTGTAGACCACTCATCTTTTCAAAAGACTGTACTTTAAGATTAATATAAAGAATGGGTCATGAATAATACTTACAATTTGTCTATTATGACAAAGTTCCAGCATTCAGTAAATGAATGCCAGTGATTAAAGGATATTTTGTGGAATAGCTCTAAATGCAGATCTTAAAGACAAAGAGTAAGAAAAGAAGGGATGAGCAAGCAAAGAAAAGAAGATGGGGGCAAAACAATAGTAAATAATGAGGAGAAATGTATATAGATATGAAGAGACCTAAAACAGGTATTGCTAATAGATAACAATAAGAGCTGGGCATAGACAAATGATGACTATGATGAGTTTTACTGCACAATTTTTTGTGCATCATTAAATATGATGAATAAGAAATGAAAGCAATATCTAATGACAACTCTGAGTATATCAAGAATGACTGATGAGGAACAGGAGCACAGAGACAAATTTCATTGGATTGGCAAGGTATAATTTTGTAAAGTCATTTTAGAATATTCTTGGTCACTTTATGATGGTAAATATATTTTTTATATTTTTATTTATTATTCAACCAAGGGAAACTGGTCAGTCAATAGCATCATAAGCAAATAAAAGAATAATACAAAGCAACAATAAGAATATTATCTATGTATTTCTTATATCTTTTTTTTAAACAATGTATTTCCTGTAATATGAGCAATAGTATAGATGTAAGCAATAGTAGCAAAAATAAAATTTCAATGAAGAAAACTTCTGAGTCTTGATCTCAGGGAATTTTCACTTGTTAAAATTGTTAAACTACATACTTCCCACTGCTTAGTTTCTCTCCAGAGTCATTTCTCAGATGTTTTAGAAGATTCTCAATAGTCATTATATTCTCTTAGCATTCACATTTGAAATCAATTCATGAAATTCTGTTGTTCAGAGAATACAAAGTTACCTCTGACAATATACTACTAGATCAAACTGTTTCCTCCTGTCCTCAGAGTCTCCCCTTGTTTTCTTCTTATGTAAAAGTTGAAATAAAGGACAATCCATAAATTAAAAAAAAAAAAAAAAAAACTTTTCTCACTTCCTGTTAAAAAAGGTAAAGTTTTCCACTAGGCCCATAATGCTTGCTTATCACAATTGCTGCAGATTTTATATTTAGGGTACTTATCTGTGGAACACAACTTTTTAAAATATGCTGTCATGGCCAGTCTCATGGCAGGCATCTCTGACTATAATGATTTGAGTTGGGCAGAGTTGGCTGAGGACTTCATTTTAAGAAACATTCCGTTTGTTGTATTAATGTCCCTTTCCACCTTCACTGTTTTACACATTTCTCCAGTGTCCAAGAGTTTTATTCCATAAACTCTTTCTGACAAAGGATATGTAAGAAGGCAATATATAGGAATGTTAAATATTGTTTCGAGACAGAAACATATATCGTAAGAAGTTTGAAGGCAGATCAATAGTTATGTGACATAAACATTTCTTGAAGGCACAAAGAACTCAGGCATTATATTTAAGATGTTACAATAACTCCATTTTAACATAATGTTTAGTGACCTTTGTGGTTAAGAATGCTGCTTATTGAAATAAGTAATCTACTCACTCCTAAAAAGCTGAAAGAAATGAAGAACAATAAGGATAGAAGATAAAGGGAATGATGAACAAAGGAGAGAAGAAAGAGTAAGAAAGAAGAAATTAAATAAAAAGGAAAAGTATCCAGATTGATGAGAATTTTAGCAATTTAATCAACATTTTTGTTCCTCCTTGCAATACTCATAGGAGTTAAGAATTATTATCTTTATGCTATAGATGATAAATTGATGTTAAAGAGGTAAATGTTTTATTTTTCTCATAGTGACATAATTCTTAAGCTTTAGAAAAGGGCTTAGCTTTCAGGGTTTTCACAAAAACATGCATGGGCTTTTCTCCTCTACCCCATGGTAGGTCATGGAATCCCATGGTGAGAGTTAAGAACAGCGGCTAACTTCCTCAGGTAACCCTCTGTGATTCTCATGCAAAAGAATGTTTCTTTCATAATTTGAGGATCAATAATTTATGTATCTAATCAAGGAGGTAGTTGAAGAGACTAAGATATGTTATAGAGTTTATATGTAGCTTCAACATAATTATCATCATCTAACATCAGTTATCTTGCACTTGACTTTTACTCTGCTTTGAATTTAAAACTAAAGTTTTTGTGTCATGTCAATAAAAAATAACTAACACACATAACTTGATAACACATGAAATGAAATGAACCTCAG
This sequence comes from Eidolon dupreanum, assembly GCA_028627145.1. NCBI lineage: Eukaryota > Metazoa > Chordata > Mammalia > Chiroptera > Pteropodidae > Eidolon > Eidolon dupreanum. Next base: position 45,615,759 of record CM053502.1, on the reverse strand, counting down.
AGAATCAGGCTTATCTATTCCACTTGAAAAAAAAGCTTAGCAAACTGAGAAAAAAATTATCATTTTTGATAATTTTGTCAGAATTATCCTTAAAGTTAAAGTCGTCTAAATTAATTTTCAAAGGCCAAAAACATTCTGAATAAAACATATTTTGTGAAAATTATTTACATTGCTCACTTTCTTTTAATTTTTAAATGTACCTATGAGAAATACTTAAGCTATTCAAATAATTCACATAATCTACTTCATTGCTTAGGCTGTTTTTTTTTATCTGTGGGTCACTGATAAAGTCACAAAATAAAAAAATAATAATAATGAAGAAACTATCACAAAGTTAGGCTTAATGCTGTAGAAGAGCAAGGCAATAGCTTATGGTCTTAGCATCACTTTGCTATCTTCCTAGAGCCACAGGATTTTCTAAGAAAGATAAGTAATCTTTCTCAGTGAAGAAGCAGAATAAAAATAAAAAATGTACATAGTTATGAAAAAAAGAATATCTGAAGATACAGAAGGTTAAAGTGGTATCCCAAAATAATTTGCAGGATCTACCAAACATTCGGTTCAGGAAGGACAGGGGACAACATATAGAGGGAAACACAGAGGGCTTAAAGAAAGGACAGTAAAAGCAATATCATGGAGACTGAGCACATACAATAGAGTTAGAAACAACAGCAAAACACACATGGCAATGTAATTCACATTACAGATGTGAAAGTGAAGGAGAGAAAATTACCAAATAATGAGAGAGTAAGAAAAAAGTGCACAAAGGAAAGAATAAAAACTATTTTTTTTTCAATGAAAACATAGCCCTGATATAAACTTAGTACCATACAAAAGTAGTAGGAGTTCAAAACTTTTATGTAAATGTCCGAGGATCCCAGAGAATAATAAAAAAGAAACTGGATGCATGCTAAGGCTGCAGAAAGCAAGGCAATGCTATAGCTATTGTAAATAAAAGAATATGTATTGATTCTTTTTGGCAAAACTGATGATTCAAACAAAATCTACATTTGTATGTTTATAACTTACTATTTTTGTAAATATCAATTATAATTGATCATTACTATGTAATGTTAATTTTAGGCAAACTAAAAACAAAAAATATATTTCCATTTAAGAAACAAGATAAAAGTAATTATATAAAAAATACCTAAATCCGCAAACTATCCTACTTATTTCTGATTACAGTAGACAGATGGAGAACCACTGACTGGGTCTCCTGCGCCCATGTCTGCCACAGGCAGGATAGTGCAAGAATTTACAATACAGTATTTCAAGAGGCAATTATGACAAGACTTATGGCTACTGGGGGTAAGAAAATGAGAGCTCATGTATGGTTTTTCTACAAGCTAGCTGTAAGACCGAGAGCAATTCCTTTGACCTCTATGAGTCTCCATTCTTGGAGAACATATAGCAGTGTTATTATTTCTATAAAAAGTAATGATATTTTTTTAGACATGAACATATAAAAATAGAACTAATTTTAATTACCTTAATGTAAATATAATAAGGTCACATTTTAGCTGGGAGCCGTACAATGTTACCCCAAGACCAGATAGCAATAGGATGCCGAAGATTTTAAAAGGTCATCAGTAACTCATTCTAAAGGATGTCTAACTTAATTACTTTTGCCTATGAATCTCATATTCCAAGCTATTTTCTCCATATTTTAAATAATGTTAAAATGTAAAATGAATAAAAAATATTAGAAAATGTACTTAAATACATTGATATTTATATCCCCTTCTTTGAAGTAATGTTTTTGAAGGCATTCACCTGAAATAAATCTTCAATTAATATGATTATGACATTGTCCCATTCTCATCCTTCTCATGACTTCTAATTACCCTTAAAATTCCAAATCCTTCCCAAGGTCTACCCGGCCTTATCAACATTGCCCAAAACTACCTCTCTGACCTCGCTTTCTGTCCTTTTCCCTTTCCTGTGCTGTCACATTATTCTCCTCCTCTTCCTCAAACACTCACATACATTCCTGTCTGAGGGATTGGCACTGTGATGCTCTTCCACCATATCTAATAGGGGTTTCCTCTCAACTCATACAATCAATGTGGGTGCTATTAGTATCATAAGATCATGGTATGCTTGACATTTCTGCTAAAGGTAAAAAATTAGTAAGTAAATTTTCTTGGTATAATTTTAAAATGTACTTTTAAAATTAAAATCCAAAGCCAGAAAGTTAAGTATCTCATGTTACATAATTGCCTGTTGCTTAAAATAGAAACTACAATGCCCTTGGGTTAAAAAAAAAAAAAAAAAAAAAGCTCAGGAATTATGAATATTATTGAACTATATTGAGCTATATTATTCAAGATTGTAAAGGATCGATAGCTGGATTAGTGTGTTTATACTCTCTTGTTTACTTTTTAAAAAGGAAATGTAAAGATGGGATTTCATGTGGACATTACGACAGTAAGGCCTTTTTCCCTATGATCACATCTCATTGACTTCCTAAAACTGCTTTTGAAGAGGTTTCTCCCAGTTTCTCATTTGTGAAGTGTGTTAGATAATTTGATATGTAGTAATGGGGGAAAAGAAGCCAAGCTTAATATGTTTTTTTCTTGTTATTGTTTTTGTTGTCATTTTGTCCCTGCAAACACACATTGCTTGGTGCTGATCAGAGTTGTATGTGAAATTTGGGTCTGCCTTCAGATTCAGGTTTACTTCTCCAATCTGAAGCAGAACAGTTGGGAAAAATGATAGAAAGAAACTGGATAGATAAAGATGACATTTTAAATCTTTAGCTACCCCCCCAATTAATTTAATAAATAAATTCTTATCAAAGTTAGAGAATCACAGGAACACTGTGGAGTACAATATCTGGGTTTTCCAAATTCTAGGAAGTCATATTATTACGATTTTCCAGCTGCAGAAAAAAATAAAATGAGATATATATTTATATACATTTATGCCATATATTACTATTATATATTAATTTATTTATATTAGCATATGGATAATACACTATTAATAATACATTTTTATTATATAAATAAAGAATAGTTTAAAAACACTGTCAGTTCTGCATATCTTTCATGTAATTATGAACCAATATTAGCATAAATATGTAAATATTACATTAATGGAATCAAAAAGTACGTTTATTATACTTTCTTTACAAATCAGAGCTCTCACACCAGTGAATGAAAATGGCTTACAGACTGATTTTCTGTTTTTCCAGTTGTAAAGGTCACCTGAAGAACAAGAAGAGACATTTGCTGGAAAATTTGAATTTATTTGAAAACTGATCTGCTAATTATCTTAAATACTATATTCTTATCTTGATTGCTTCTGAAAAAACCTACTTTTGTATACTTTCCTGCAAACCTATCAAAGATTTTTTTAATAAGATATATTTTTCAAAACTGTGGGTTCACATGTGCATGTGTATATGTTTATTCTCTAATTATTATTTATTTTAGTATGAAACTTGGGTGAAAACATCATTTTTTTTGTCCTGTGAAATACATTATCCAAAGTCTTCAACCAATGATGTCTCAACTATGACTTACACATGTCTAATTCAGTACTTTGAAACCTGAAGTTTCACTTTTTCTCAGTTGGGAAGTTATAATATGCACATGTGAGACAGGCGATTAAGATGGTTGGACCATCCATTAGAACTTCTGTTTAGTTTGTCAGATGCATGAAACCATAGTCTAAAGCTATGATTTTTACAATGAAAAATTATATCAGCCATGTTTCCAGCACAAATGTTTGTGAAATTGACAATTACTATGTAGTAATAAGTTCACCACCCTACAGGTTGCCAATTTCTAATTTTTTTCTCAAAGTGTATGTTTCTATCAAATGCAGTACTGTTTAAAACATGAATAATTCTAAACTAATTAAATTATTCCTAATTCATTTACTCTTTTTTTCTAAAGCTCAATATGGATAATCATAAAGATACCTAGTTTACAATAGGAATTGTGTTAAGTGTTGAAGGACCAGCATGAATAAAAGATAGTCCATTCATGTGGCCTATAAAAACATAGGTCCAATTCTTGAAGCTGGTTTTCTGCCATAGGTTAACTGTTTCCTGCTCTAGATCCTGTTATTCTAAGTTGAACTCACCAAAAAGTTAAAAGAAAAGTCATAATCTCTACTCTCAAAGACCTCTTGTCTAAAGAAAAGATAAAAAATATATAGATAGATAAACACAATAGAAGTGTGGAAAGTGCCATTTAAAAA
>CM053502.1:45584701-45611447 GCA_028627145.1 Eidolon dupreanum | reverse complement strand
TTTCTTTCTTTCTTTCTTTCTTTCTTTCTTTCTTTCTTTCTTTCTTTCTTTCTTTCTTTCTTTCTTTCTCTTTCTTCTTTCTTTCTTATAAACAATAGATTAACTTTAACTGCTTAGGTTTTGTGTTATTATTGTTTTTGTCTAGGAAATTTTAGTACTATTCTATTGTTAACCTTCCCTTTTTATTTTTTAATTGTTTAATAACAGTTTTATTCATCTCTTGTATATATCCATGACATGTTAATCACCAAGTTACCAAAACACAGTACATGCATGAATACATATTGTTTACCATATCAACTTTGTTGTTCTGTTTTCACAAGGTGGTCACCTAATGGCTTTACCAGAAAGCAAGATAGAATTGATTTTTAACACAAATAGTTTATAACTGAACATCTATACTTAGATACATAGAACAGGCAAAAATATGGAGGCTCAAAAAACATTGTAAAATGAAGTGACTTGGTTCTTCTATAATTTACTTAATGCTCCCCACCCCCCTTATTATTCCCTCAATACCTTTCCAAATGCACAGGGAAAAAAACAAAAGGGACAGCCAGAGTGATGAGTTAATATTTTGAGATTGAAAATGCATGAGATAGCAGGTTCAATTCTGCCTTCTGCCAACTCAAAAATATAGCATTCCAAGTTAAAGAAAGGAAAGAAGAGAGTGTTCAGGTTTATTGCTGATTATTGATGTTAAAAAAAATTTCAAAGACACAATATCTAAAATAGACCTCCAGTTACTAGTGCTCATATAAAATTAAAGTGTATATATTTTTTTATAACATCATGTCAGTTTTTCTATTTCCATCATATTTTCAGATCCCCTGCCTGTAACTTCTAACAGAAGTGTGGGTTGTAAAATTGACTGTGAGTATATGATTTTGGTTTTCCTTATCACACTCTATTTTCAGTATAATCTCTATCTACCTTTGGTTTCACTTTCTCTTACACTCATTTTTAAAACACAGCTTGTTTTTTGCTCTTGGCTACATTGTCCTTGATCATTTTTCTTTCTAACTTCCTATCTTACCCCTATCTAAACTATGAATTCAGTGATAGTTATTTTTTCTATACATTTCCTCCTAGCAAAATGTATATATATTTTTTAAACTATAATCATGGCAAAAGGTTTACATGGATGCATAATTCTTCACAATTTCAAAAACAGACTTTGTTATTATTTTCCTTACATATCACCAAAGTCCACTAAAATCTAACATTTATTGACTGTTACTACTGTATATATTTTGTGAAAAGAAAATTACAAACTTTTATGGTAGGCAGTGTAGCTCCAAAATTATGTAAAAAATTAACTTAATAATCCTGATTTCTTTGTTATTGTTTCTAGTGTTTTTATTTGTTGAATCATTCGAATTTATTTACACTTTTTAATTGTTGTTTATATGCTTACTTTAAAAATACATGATTATATGAAATTTAGCGCACATATTTATTTTCAGTAGAGAAAATGTTTCAGGGCAAAGATTATGTAATGTAAATGAAACAAATGTAGGTATTCTGGATGAACACTTATAAGTCCATTTGATAGGCTATACCAAGAAGTCTATTCTTAATGTAGAAATTGGCTTAATTTGTATATCAATCTTAAATTACAAAGACATAAATAAGATTTTGATTTTTTAAGCAATATATTAATTATGCTGTATAACTATGTAATTACTTCATTATTTTCATGGAGAAAAAGTAAATAAATGGGATTACTTTCAAAAGTTACATATTGAAGCATGAGTATAAGCCCACATATCTCAAATTTATGCTACCAAATTTGACTATAGGTATAATGTGGCATTTGCAAATTTTACAAAATTGACTAATTTTATAATTCAAACTTGGGTCTCATTATATAAAATGCAAATAAAAAGAAGAGACAGAAAATTTCATTTTAGAACATAGCTTTTTATGCTATGTCTACACTAAGAACTATTCTTTGAAATATTGCCCAGAATGTCAAAGTGTGTTCCATGTCTCTACTCTTATCTGTGTCAATTGCCAAAGCACCACATTATTATCTCTGCCTACAAAAAAATAAAAATAAAAAAGCAAGTTGCCTTCTATGCCTCCCATCCTTAGACACCTTACTCCATGTACAAGCTATGCATTGAAATATTAAAATTTCCCTCAAAAATAGTTATCTCCTTAGTGATTAGGTTCTCACTTGAATGAGAGAAAATAGGATATAGCCATGAAAGGTGACAATGTGTCACATGTTAGCACATATCAGAATTTATGTTGTGGCTAGAGAAAGAAGGGAATTGTGTTGACATAAACTTGAGAAAAAATTTGCACTACTTTCTTATACACAGTCTCGATTTCCTGCTACTAATTACTTCCTTGAAATTTCTCATAGATCAATCTCCCTAAATATCAAGGAATAAAATCTGAGAAATATTGATTTCGATCAAGTGGCTTTGTAAACTCGATCAAATTACCTTAATTATTATGCTTCCTTTGCTAGGCACACCAGTTAAATATGTCCAAAATATATATGTACAAAGATAAAACAAAAGTTGAGAATTCACCAAAAGAAGAGTATTTAAAGCAGTATTGTACAAATTTATGATTTATGGATCTCTAATACTATAGAGATTCTGTATGCAAAATATATTCATTCATGTTCAAGTATCCAAGTTTGGTGAAAAATATTTTAATAGTCTCTTAGGCTTGGAAAAGTTAAATATCTTTAAGAAAATATTTTTGTGTTTTACATGTAAGTATAAGTTAATTAGAAACATGTATAAATAATTTTTCTTAAATTATTTAAAGATTCAAACATGAACAAGAGAAAAAATTAACAAATGTAGCCATGTTTTAGATTGATATTAGAAATTAAAATAAAGGTGTGAATGTTTTCTAAATTCAAGAATTATTGGTTTTCTTAGACCAAACATTTAGTCAAATGGTGGAGTAGGTAGACACTGTGCTTGCATCCTCTCACAACCATATCAAAATTACAACTAAATTACAAAACAACCATCATTGGTAGTCACCTGAATACTAGCTAAACAGAAGTCCTACAACTGCGAATACAGAGAGGCCACCTCGAGACCGGTAAGAAGGGTAAAGAGGAAGAACAGGTTGGGTCCACACCCACATGTGGTGGCCGAGAATTGGGAGGAACATCTTGACTGTGAAGGTTTCCTTGGAGGAGGGAGAGATCCCAGCTCCCCACAAGGCTCCCCAGCTCAAAGCACCAGTGTCAGGAAGGAGAGTCTCTACAAATTCTGGCTGTGAAAACAAGCAGAGATTATGGATAAGTGAGATGGAGGATGGCTGGAGTCATAGATGTTCATTGGGCCCATGTGCAAACTTATTCACTGATGAACACACTCTCTCCAAGCTCCAGCTCTGGGGCTGCAGCTTGAAAGGCTGCAGGAACATATAGCAAGGAATTAAATTGTCTGGCTTCAGAGCAAGGGATGGAGGGGTAGCTTTCTCTCAGACAGAAGTGCAGGTAAAATCCATCATTTTTTTTTTGATTGTTTGCTTGTTTTTTTTTGTTTTGTTTTGTTTTGTTTTTTTTTTTTTTGAGACTTCCCCCCTCTCCCTATTCAGATACAAGCAGCCACCATATCTTAGTCTCCATCAGCCTCACTAACACTGGTATCCCTATCCTGGTGACTCCCTGAGGCCCTGTCCCTCTCAATTTGTGGTCTCACCCAAGTATTTCTCAAGTCTTTTCTATACAAATGGCCTGTCTTGGCTCATGCCACGGGCTTTTCTAAAATTTCTCAAAGATTCAAAAAACCCAAACGAGCAGCATCTGTCCTCTGCATGCCTCATATCTCCTGCTGAGCAGCACAAGCCCAACACTAGCGCAGCCTGCTTCAGTTTGTGGCTTGGCCTCTTGAGGCACCTCCAAGCCCAGCCTGAGTGGCAACCATCTGCAGATTGCTTGGTGATTCTTGGCCCTGGGCAGGAAACTGACTGTGGCTGAACTTGGTCTGTGGTGGGGCCCTGGGGCCAGCACACTCACTAGCTGGCTGTAGGCAAAGTTAGAGCACCATTGGGGTTGTATCTAAGGATGACACACCCAAAAGGCAGACTGGGCAGGTATCAGAGGCCTGCAAAAGCAAATCCTGCTCTGTAGGGTAAGCCTCTCACCAGCCAGTCTTCACAATCAATGAGCCCAAGGGTCAGTCCCTCCCACTGACATACAAACAGCAATCAAGACTCTATTACAACAGGAGGGCACATACAACCCATATGAAGGACACACCTGGAACACCCAGCTCAGGTGACCAGGGAAGACTGTGCCACTGCACCTCAGAGGATACCTACTCCATGAAGCCACTTTACTGAGACTGGGAGACATAGCAGTCCTACCTAATGCATAGAAACAAACAGAGGGAGGCAGCAAAAATGGGGAGACAAAGAACCATATCCCACATGAAAGAACAGAACAAAACTCTAGAAAAAAAGCTAAAAAAAATAGAGACAAGTGATCTATCAGATTCAGAATTTAAAACGCTGGTTATAAGGATGCTCAATAAACTTGAGTGAAAAGTAGATGAACTTAGTGAGAATTTTAACAAAGAAATAGAAAACATAAAAATAGAAATAGGATACATAAAAAAGAACCAGTCAGAAATGAACAATATAATAACTAAAACGAAGAATACATCAAGAGATTAGATAAGGCAGAGGATCAAATCAGTGATTTAGAAATAAGGTAGCAGAAAACACCCAATCAGAACAGCAACAAGAAAAAACAATCCAAAAAAAATGATCATAGTTTAAGGGGCCTCTGGAACAAAATCAAGCATGCCAATACTTGCATCATAGAGGTACCAGAAGAAGAAAAAGAGCAAGGACTTGAAAACCTATCTGAAGAAATAGGAGAACTTTCCTAACCTGGCAAAGGAAATAAATATGCAAGCCTGGGAAGTGTAGAAAGTCCTAAACAAGAATAACCCAAAGAAGCCCAGACCAAGACACATCATCATTAAAATGCCAATGGTTAAAGATAAAAAGAGAATCTTAAAAGTAGCAAGAAAAAAGCAATTGGTTACCTATAAGGAAGCTACCATAAGACTGTCAGTTAATTTCTCAACAGAAACTTCACAGGTCAAAAGAAATTGGCACAAAATATTCATAGTGATGAAAAGCAAAGATCTAAAACTAAAATTATTCTACCTAGCAAAGCTATTATTCAGAATCAAAAGACAGATAAAAAACTTTTCAGACAAGAATAAGCTAAAGGAGTTCATCAACACCAAAGCAGTATTACAAGAAATGTTAGGGGAACTTCTTTAAGAAGAAGAAAAAAAAAAAAGATAAAAAATATGAATGATAAAATAGCAATAACTGCATATCTATCAATAATTTACTTATAATGTAAATGGATTAAATGCTCCAATCAAAAGATGGGGTGGCTGAAGGTATAAGAAAACAAGACCCCTATATACACTGTCTACGAGAGACTCACTTTAGATTGAACGAAACACAGACTAAAAGCAGAGGGATGGAAAAAGTATTTAATTAAAATAAAATTTAAAAAAACTAGGGTAGCAATACCTATATTAGACAAAATAGACTTTAAAACAAAAGCTATAACAAGAGACAAAGAAGGACCCAGTAATCCCACTTCTGGATATTTATCTGAACAAACCTAAAACACTACTTCAGACATGTGGAATCATATGTTCATTGCAGCATTATTTACAATAGCCAAGACAGAGATAACCCGGGTGTCCATCAATAGATAAATGGATAAAAAGAAGTGGCACATATATATGATGGAATTTTCCCCAGCCATAAAAACGAATGAAATTTTACCATCTACGACTACATGGGTGCTCTTAGAGGGTATTGTGTTGAATGGAGTAAGTCAGACAGAGAAAGACAAATGCCTCATGATTTCACTTACAAGTGGAACCTGAAGAACAAAATACACAAACAAAACAGAAACAAGCTCATAGATACAGAGAGCTTTTTGATGGTTGCCAAATGAAAGGAGTTTGAGAGGGTTTTTTTTTTTTTTCCTAGAAATGATTTAGAATGTTAAGAGAAAAATATAATGGTGATTTAAAATCTCAGATATCCTTACTGATTGTGTGCTCATTGAAAGCAAAGTACCATTCAGATTGCATACTTTAACTGTGCATAGTATCATTTAGTTTTAAGTCATAAATGGGCAAAATACCTATCACAAGTACATTACAAATAAATTTAGTTTTCATTTTATTTGCACTTAACAGTCTCTAGGTCATATTACTATATAATAATATGCTTTTGTCTGAATAAAAGTATATAATCATTAACATTTATAGTTTTCCCTGGTAAAAAGGCAGATGACATACATTATCATTGTGTGATGTATAATTTGGTTGCCAGCACATTAGGATTTTTAATGTAAGATTTATAATGTAAATTTCAATTCTGTACTCAGTCAGTAACTAACAAATGTTGAATTATTTCCTTCCTTAGACATACACCATTGGAATCCATTTAAAGTGCTTAATGATGTATTAATAAACCATGATTTTCCAGCAGAGTTTCTGAACTCCCCTTACTGGCGCCAGCTCTAGTACTGCCAATCAAATTAGAATGCCATGGTTTCTCAGTAAATAAAGGTTAATTGGATATATAAAGGGAAATTGAACATCAGAAATATCTTTACTCACATAATTCTTACATAAAATTTAGTTATTAAATTTATATTTATCATAAACGTGGCTGAAATGTCCATACTTGTATGTATTAGAAATTTTTGTTTTTTGTTTTGAATATAAAGGGCTATCCACTTGTAATTTCAAGGAAAATCAGGCATTTCATGCTTAATATTTTCACCTTTGTTTACTTAACTTTTCTAATTGATTATTTCTCAGGAGAAACAAATTAATGTAGAATCATTTGTGCTTAGTAAGCATCACTGTAAAGGCATTTTTTTTTAAATGCATTTCTCTCCAATCCTTGCTTCTTGATATATTAGATAGCTTAAATTATAGCCTGTTTTTGATAGGTTCTGTTGTCTTGTATTCAATTCAGATGCCAATCATATTTTTGACAGTTGTAATAAAACTGTATGGAAAAACTTACTAAGTAGGTATTGATATTCATCAGCTACATAATTTTAGAAATATAAATTTATCTTGTGAGGAAAAAGAGAGTATGCTTATACAGAGGATTAAATGTTTAGAGAATCTCCTCCAGATACAGTACGCTTAATAATGTTGAAAGCAAATGTAATGATACATAATTAAGACATGGCTGACAAGTGGAAATTTAAAGAATTTCTTGGAAGGCAGCAATAACCAAAAAACAAAAAACAAACAAACAAAACAAAAACAAAAACAAAAACTAAAATTCATAATAATAAGAAAGTAAGAAACTGGGAGCAATAATTGCTAGTCCATAAGCTGGCCAGAGGACATAGCAGGTGGAAGGTCACCGATCTCACCTCCTGGCTTCATCATCCTCAACCTCACATCTGATATCCCCAAGGAGGAACTTCAGTGAAGGATATGAAATGATAAGAAACTCATAGGAGAGTAAGAATTTGTGAATTAAACTTAGTCTTGCCATTGTTTCTAAACTCTAAAAACAGATCAGCAATCACTCTAGTTTTGTATATCCCCTTCTCCAAATTCCCAAACTTCATACTTGAAAATATGGAAATAATTAAGCACCTGGGAGAAACCAAAATAAATTATCTCTGGGAAAAAATCATTTAATTTCATACTTAGGCTTCAAATATTTTCCACAAAATTCCAAGGAAAGTGGGTTCACTATAGAAAATCACTAAAAATATGATAAAACTAGCCACAATAGGAAAAACATCTCCAAAATGTATAATTAAGCCCAAAATAAAATAAATTTAAAAGAAGCAAAAATTTTAATTCTATTTTTAAAGAAATTTAAGAAAGTATTAGCATAATAAGAAATGACAGACTATCAAACCTGACCAGCTAGATGTGAAAAAGAACAAATTGAAAACTCTAGAAATAAAAAAAAACTGAAAAATCTGTATGCTTCAAATAAATTAGCTTCAAAGTACATCAACAAAAATATGGCAGAATTATACGAAATAATAGGTAACACAGAACATAACTATGTGCAAATGCTATTCTAAGTGAATTGTGTATATTAACTTATTTAATCCTCAAAAGAGTTGTGAGTTAGGTATTATTGTTATCCTTGTTTCAGAGATGTTACATTAGTCAGGGAGATTTTTTAAATGTGCCTCAGTCCCACAGATAGTAGCAAAGAAAGAATTTGAATGCAGGAATTAACTTCCAGAATCCTGAGTTTGACATGATATCATTTATCTCTAGAAAACCTGGTAAAATACTTAACAGGCATTTCACAGAAGAGAAAATATTGATATCCAATAAATAAAGAAAATGCTGTTTAATCTCAATAATAGAGAAATGCAAATAGCAGTATGAGATACTAGATCATAACCTTTTATCTAGAAAAAAAGTCTGTTAATATTAAATGTTTGCAAGGATGTAAAGCATTGAGGACTCTCATATACTGTGCAGAGGTATGTAAATTAGTACGCTTAATGTAGAAAAAAGTTCAAGTAAAATATATGTGTACTTTATGACCTAGCAATTCTAATAAAATATCTTGAGAAACCTTTGCTCCATGTACCCAGAAATCTGTACATACATATTTGCAGCATTATTGCTTGCAATAGTTCAAAGTGGAAATAAAATATCTATCAATGGAATAGATAAGTAAAATACGATATATTTAAACAATGGAATAGTATTGAGCAATGCAAATGAATGAACTTCATGAGTCAATATATATTTATCTCAAAATTTAATATTAAGCATCATTCCATTTGTATATATTTCAAATCAGGCTAAATTTTAAAATATTATTTAGAAATATGTATATTTTGTGAAAATGTGCGGAGAGAAACAAGCAAATGATGAACACAAACTCTGAAGAGTAACTTTCGGAGAAAGGATTTAAAAATAGTTATCTCTTTTTCTATTTCAAAATCTTAGACATTTTATGATTAAAATTTTTTAATTCATGAAATGATATTATACACATTCATTGGTATATGTAATATTTCACACATTTTTTAAAGTAAATTTCAAAAGGAAAAAAGTATATTAAAGAATTTGGCTTTTATTATACTTTTTTTTTTTATCACAGCTACAAGTTTTAGGAAGTTATTTAAATATTTTGGATTTATTTATCTTATTTACAAAATAAATAAAATACACTAGGTTTATTCAGCCACTCATGTATTAACTTATTGTTACTATAAGCATTAAGCATTTTCTGTGTTCTAAGCAGTGTGCTACCTTATAGTTACATAAAGATATAAGTTATAGCTTTTGCCTTTGAGCAGCCGACATTCTAGCACAAGAGTTGGTGACGTCTCCCAGTTCTAATTTCATTTTCAGATAGCAGTCAGCTCAGTTCATTCAAAGTCAAGACAAAAAGAAGAATTTGGCCGGCACTGCAAACTTGACCCATATTCTTGCAGCCATCCATAGAAAGTTAAGGTGGATAAATAAAAAGGAATCACATATAGGCAGAGGGAGTAAGAAGAAAAATTCTTGGTTTGACACTATTGATACTAAATGAGACAATAATCATGCCTGTGTATATAATATCATTGCATTCTAACCTTGGGTAACAATCACATAAAGATGCTCTGGGCTCATAAGCATCATATTGAATTTCAATATATATATACAAATTTTCAAAGCCTTAATAGGAAAAACAAGCACACTGAGAATGTATAAAATGTTAATACCAAAGCTGAGTTGGTAGATTATGATGTTGTAGGGAAGCAAAATCCATGTCCAATATCCATACTGCTTCTGGACTTTGCAAGCTCTGTATTGTTTCTATTGGGAAGGTAAAATGCTTCAATTGTTTTAAGAGCTATAGAATTCATTCTCAAATGATAAATCTTTCATTTCTGTTCCAAATATTTTTAAACAAACAGGTTTTCAAGTGAACCCCAAATTTTATACAACCTTATGGTTATTTTTTAATTTATACATACATATTTATATTTTTAATATCCTGAAATATTTAAGACACTGAAATATTAAGTTTACGTTTAATTTTTCTACTTGTTTCTTTCTCTCCAATACTGCGTATGTACCTTTTGTTAGGAAAGCTAAAATAAACTGACATATTTCCTTTAGGCTAGCCTCATGTGCATCTACTTAGCTGGCTTCTGTTTGCACTAATTGACGAGAGTGGCAATGTAAATGCTATGCAAATTAACCCCCTCTGGGACTCCTTTTTCTAAGTTAAATTGATGCCTATGCAAACACAGCACTTTGTAATGTTATTCTAAGGTATTTAATTTTGTGGTTTGTGTAGACATTCAGTATTATTGACAGTGATACATTGGCCTCCTATACTATCTGTCTCTGACAAACATTCTCTGCTTTAAACATAGCACTCTGGCTGATAATTTCAAGCACATGAAATGAGATCTGATAATGTTAGATTACTGAAGATAAAATTAAGTCATGGGAAATTTAAAGCTATACTAACAAGACTGTTGGAAATACACACACACACACACACACACACACACACACACACAGATATTTCCCAAATTTTCACTAAACATATAACTAGCAATAGAAAAAATCCAGTGTTCAATGACTGTTCAGTTTCAAATATTTATTTTTAAATTGTGACTATATTTAAGGTGGTTTATTTAGTTATATATACATTTTCCCTCTATAATTTATCCTTCATGGTAGAAGGTTGGGCTGTGCCTTATAAAATATTCAGCAGCATCTCTGTCCTCTACCCACTAGATGCCAGTAGTATCCCCCTAAATTGTGACAATCAAAATTGTTTCTAGATAGTCCCTAAGAGGCAAAATTGCACCGAGTTGAAAGGCTCCGTACTCAGGTCTCACAGGTTCAGTGAGAACTCTACTCAGACTGGTCAGAACTCAAATGTGGAAACTCAGAATTTTTCACCTCTCACCTCCTCAGTAGTTTTCTTTCCTCTGTAGTTGTTCTTTGACAAGACTTGTGATATCCTTTCCTACAAATGTGTGGTTTATCATTAGGTCAAACACTTAAGCACATGCATATATGCCAATTTATGGAGCAATTTTTCACATAGCTCTTTCATCTCTCACATTGTGATTCAACAATTTTAGCCACATTGGCCTTACTAAACTTTAATCTCTATCTCCTCACCTCAGTGAGATGGGCATGCCCTTCTTGTGATCTCCTCTTCGCAGACAATAAAAAAACAAGAAGATCATAGAGTTTCTCTCTCTTGCTTTCTTTCTCTGAGGGTCAGAGTCTTGTGCAGCCTGTTGTCCAATTTTTTTTTTTTGCATATATATATTTATTGGGATGGCATAAGTTAATAACATTATATAAGTTTCAAGGGTACGATTCTATAGTACCCCAAATCCAGTCTCCTTCCATCACTATATAATTGACCATCTTTACCCTCTTCATACTCTCCCCACCCCCTTCCCTCCTATAACCACCATACTGTTATCTGTGTCTATGAGTCTGTTTCATTTAATTTGTTGCTTTCTGTTTTATACTTCACACATGAGTGAAATCATATGGTTCTTGTTCTTTTCCGTCTAACTTATTTTGTTTACATGATAATCTCAAGATTCACCCATTTTGTCATAGTTTGTCCAGCTTTCTACTTGTTATGGCAAGAGGGCAAGTCCATTAATAGTTATCCCTTCACAACCAGAAGTAAAAACATCATAAGAGCTCAAGACTACTAAGCAATATCTGGGCATACTTCTACCCTCAGAAGTTGAGTGGTCTCTCTAATAATAGTAAATGTGTTTATTCTCAAATATATCTATGTTGGACATGTTTGATATTTTAATCTAAGCTTTTAATTATGTAATAAAGCATTAAAAGAAGGAATTGCCTTTTTTTGGAAAATGTAAAGTTACGATAAAGACAAATGACTAAAAATTTTTTGTCTCATTATATGCAAGATACTTGTCAAAGCATGGGAAAATGTAAAGAATCTAGATTGTTTCCACTCATGTTTCTTCACAAATACTTTCAAGTTTTTACCTGAACTTAAAATATCCCAAACATAATATGATAGTTAAGGCCATTAGAGTGCAATTTTTTTTTCTATAAACACACATGGAACTGCAGTTTGTGCTCTCAAAGAAAAGTTTTATTCCAACATTAAAGTTCCACATTAAAGACAAATAAATACATATTTGTAAATTTAATTAAAACAGGAAGCCACTGTCAGGACAGAATATAGAGAGACAGAAAGGTTTTTTATAGGCAAAGATGTCAGACAAGGGTGCTTTTGATTCCTTATCTGTTTAATTTGTACACAGAACATATTATACAGAAAAAGTAGGCTAGACTCAGAAGAAAGAAGAGTGAAAATTGGTGGAAGAAATATCAATAAAAGATATGCCGATGATACCATCTTACTGGCAGAATGTAGCAATGATTTAAAATGACTTGTTAGGAACAGGACTGGACAGCAGGAGGTGTATGGTGGGTGAGCCAGCAAAGCTTCATCTGTATTTGCAGCCTCTCTCCAGCACTAGCATCACAGCTTCAGCTCCACTTCAGATCAATAGGCTTTAGATTCTCATAGGAGCACTGGTACCTGGTACCAAAAAGGTTGGAGACAGCTGTGATAAAGGACATCTACAAAAACTTATAAGTAGCGTCAAAACTAAAGAAGACTCAACACATTTCTCTTAAGATAAGTATAAATCAAAGACATCAACTCTCAAGATTTATTTTCAACTTTTTACTGGAGGTCTTGGCCAATACAACAAGGGAGATAAAAGAAATAAGACATATACATATTGGAAAACAATGACTGAAACCATATTTATTCACATACAACATAGTCATTTTTGTAGACAATCCTAAGAAATTTTCACAAGACAAAAATTATGAGAAGTAATAGGTGAAATCAGCAATATTTCAGAATATAAGGTAAAATTTAAAATCAATTTTATTTTATATAACTGTAAAACTCAAATTTTAAAAATTATTATTGCAATAGCATCATGAATATGAAAAAGTTAGGGAATTTTAAATAAAATGCATGCAAAATTCACATACTAAAAACTATAAATACTGATGAGAGAAAATAAAGAATGCATAAATAGGTGGGGAGGTAAAGAATGTTTAAGGATCAAAAAATTCAATATTGTTATCAATTCTTTCCAAATTGTTTTCAGATTCAACACAATTCCAATCACATCCCCAGCATATTTTTTTTGTAGAGATTATTAAGCTGATTTTAAATTTACATTCCAAAATTTTTGAAAAATGAGAATGTTGGAGAATTTACCCTATTTGATTTCAAGAATTACTATGAAGCTAAATTACTCAATAGAGTAAGGTATTCACATAAGAATAGATATACAGATAAAAAGTAAAATAAACTGTCCAAAAACAGACCAAAACATACATGGCCAATTGATTTCAACTTTAGGTATATTTTGTGGAGAGCATATTGCTGGGCCTTGCTTTTTTAATTCTAATTTAGAAATCTCTTTTTTACTTAAGCGTTTAGAACATTTGCATTTAATGCTATTATCTATATAATTATATTCATATGTACCCTTTTGCTATTTGTTTTTTATTTCTACCATTATTTTTTTCTTTTTTCTTCTTTATTTGCCTTTTTTAAGTAGAGTAAATTTTAGAATTAATTTTCACTTATATTGTTGGTTTATTAAATATAACTCATTATTTTTTTCTAAAATGATTGTTTCTCTAAGATTTAAATATTTCATTGTTAGACTTTCAAATGCACTAATATTTCCTTGTGTGGTTTCTAATCTGCCATTAACTTTTTAATTTTCTATTTCAAATATTGTGTTTTTTGCCTTTAAAAGTTGGGTATGAATTTTTTCCCCTGAATTTTCTATGTCTCTTATTTTCATGTTCAGGAATTTCTTTTCTTTCCTGAACATATAAAATAATTATAATAGTTTTAATGTTTTTATCTGTTGATTCGAGTCTTTCTGTTATTTCTGAATTTATTTCTTTATAATTTTTTTCTTCCTAGCTATGCATTTTATTGCTTTGTGCATATCTGATTTTTTTTTTTTATTTCATACCAAATGTATTACCTGTTGGTTGCAGGATTATATTTTATTCCTTTAACTACTGTAAGCTTTTTTTTTTTTTTATGTAGTTAAGTTTCCTACAATCAGTCTGATACACCTAAGATTTCCTTTCAAGTTTTCTTAGCAAGAATTTTTGAAAACATTTACTTTTGGGCAAAATTTCCCTCACCTCAGCAGCAAAACCCTTCTGTGGCAGAACTTTTCTAAGAAATTCATCTTATATCCAATGGATTAAATTTTTCATCCTGATGGGAATACAGAGTAATTTGTGTGAGCTCCAAAATTTCTTTCCAATTACTTTCTGGTGGTACTTCCCTGACCTTGGTATCTTCCTCATATACATACACAAATCAATACTCAGCCAAAAACTCAAGGAACCACTTTGGAATACCACTGTGCTTGTGCTGGCTCTCCCTCACTCGCTCTCTCTCTCTCTCTCTCTCTCTCTCTCTCTCTCCCTCCTTCTGCAACTTCCTCTCTCTCATACTCTCTTCTGCCTCTTTTGAAAATTTTAGCCATATCAGTCTCAAACTCTGAATCTGCCTCATCAACAAAGAAAAGCCACAGGATTTGGCTATCTGTAAATCATTGTTTCACATCATCTTGTTTCTGTACCTGTTATTTCATTATGGCTGAAAGTGAGAGCCTCTTGATAGATCGTTATGTGAGATCATGTCATTATAAGTATTACATTAGATAATATATTTAAAGCCCTGATATTTTGGCCTAGTATATAAAAGGGGATCAATATATTTTAACTCATCTCTATTTTCTCGCTTTATTTCATGTTGCACATTCTAAAAGTCTAATCGTGTATAGTATAACATCTTATCTTTATAGATAAACACTACTTTAGTGGAAGTTAGAAAGAGATTTAATTAACTAATGACCAATTCTTCCCTTTAAATTATCTTCAAACTCTAGGCCCATAAGGCAGATACACTTCATCCACATAGGATAAACCTTCTCATATATTAAACCTCAGATATTTTAACCTTCTCAGATATTGCTTGATCTAAGAACACATATTGGAATTATGTTAATGGGAGTCAACCACGTTTTAATTTTTAGATTAAAGCATTTTGTTATAGACTAAATGTTTGTGTTCCCCCCAAAATTCATATGTTGAAACTCTAACCCCAACAGGTTAGTATTTGGAGGTGGAGCATTTGAAAGGTGATTACAGCATGAGGGTAGAGACCCCATGATGGTATTAGTGCTTTTATAGGAAGAGACATAGAATTTTCTCATACTCTCTCAACCATGTGAGGATACAAGAATATGGCTGACCATAAACCAGGAAGAAGGCCTTTATCAGAACCTGACCATGCTGACACCATGATATTGGACTTCTAGCCTCCAGAATTATGAGAAATACATGTTTGTTGTTTAAACCACACAGTCTGTGGTATTCTGTTCTAGCATCTTAAACTGATGAAGACACATTTTAATTCAATCTAAGTCATGAGCCCTGAATATGTCTCCACAGACATTAATGCTCTCTTTGGAGCAATGAAAGGAATACTAGAAAGGTGATGTTCCCTCATAATAGCACTCATATTTCACAAATAGACAAATTCATGCTCAAGACTTAATTGTTATGCTTATAGTAACCACTTACTCCGGTAACATCTGGTGATGTCACATTTGACAGCTGGCTTCCACAATTCTAAGTATATATTGGAACAACTGGAACAGAAAATACAGAGAGAGGGATTTTCCTGCTTTTTTTGGAGACTATCTAGATGGCATTCATGATCACTACTTAATCCACAGAACATGGACAAGGACAAGTTATACATAGAAGTGACCTGCCCTGCTCCTCTAAAGGGAACTTACTTTTTATCAGGCCCTTTAAGCTAGACTAAAAACTATAATTTAGTTAACTAAAGCTGAATAAAAAATAAAGGGCAGTGAAAAAAGAAAAGAAAAGAAAAAAGAATCCTAGGAAAGTACAGAGAAAATGAGATTTGAAGCTGCAAATAGTATCTGCTATGTAACCTGAAGTGAGTGTCTAACACTTTCAGAGTTTCCTTAATTCACATATCAAAGGATATACATGATGAACATAAAGATTAGTAGGAAATGAAAAAAATACAATGCATGGATTTGTGAATGTTGTTGCTTTTATAAAGGATACTTTTTAAAGTTATACTGTCAGCTTTTACAAAATTCATTGACCATCGACTTCTATGAGTCTAAATTTAGAAATAATCAGAAACAATAAATATTTTCCTTTCAGGGATATATGTATAAATTCAAAGAGAATTAGATGACATGAGTGTTACAGGGATTCATAACTCTGAACTAAGCTTTTATGAGGCCTCTTCTCTATATATTTATTTGATAGTGATTTTATTTCTAACAGGTGTTATAGAGCATGACTGAATACCTCCACAGAATTTTTTAACTTATCTTCTTCCATTTGTTTCTACTTGTATCTATCAGAAACAGCATCATCACTTTCATCTGGACTAGAGAGTTTCACAAGATCATCAACAAGGTCAGCAGAAATAACCATCTCTGAAAGATCCAATCAGGCTGCAATAGGATCAGGGTGGCTGTTTTTCTATTTAATCTTCGATTTATTTTTTAAAGCCCATTATTCTGAGTTTATCACCTATTTGATAGTCATATAATAAGTTTCACAGGATATGATTTTTTTCATGCTAAATTTGAAACACAATAGTATTATGAAATCTATAGAATCTGTCACTGCTCTGAAAGACAGGGAAAGACTTTCTCCAGGGTTAACACGGACATATCCTTTGGATTGTTTCTTATTGGACTGATTTTATATTATGCTGTTACAATATGGAGTTTGCACATGGAAAAATCTTTGTACTAATGTTAACGGTTGTTCAACATGTGTCCTAAACTTTTGCTGGATGGCTAAATATCTTGAAAGTAATTAAAGATTTTTTGGGGGAACATGATTACTTTTTTGCATTCTACAATTGTTTTTAAGCAGACTCCTTAGACTATCTTCTATCTATCTATCTATCTATCTATCTATCTATCTACTTATTTATCTATCTACCTATCATCTACCTATGATTTATTTACCTCAGGAATGAGATAAAATGAAATTTATATAGTTAAATACTGTTTCTTATATTATACAGTTATATATATATATATATATATATATATGGTATCTATATATGCATCTTTATATATAGTCAGATAAGTGCAAATAACACTAAAAATAAAAATAAAAAGCAAAGCTTATATTTTATTCTCTTTCTAGAGAGAGATTGTTATAGCAATTGATATCGACATAACTATATCCCTGTTGATCTATATCTCTAGATATATATCTGTCTATATATTTATCTATATATGTATATCTATTTCAATATCCATATCAACCTATCTACATCTATTTAGAGAAATAATATAGTGTTAGTGTGTCTTTTATTTTTAATGTTTGTTTTTCTCACATGCTAAAAAAAAAAAAAAAAAAAAAACAACAAGAAAACTGCTTTGGTTTTCCTCAATGAAGTAATAAGATAACAAAGATTATTGAGTGACACTTTGTTTTACTCTATGGAAATTTTGGATGTTTGTCTAAATAACATGGACTATGTGTAATAAGGGTGAACTATAATACATGACAATCAGAGCTCCAGTTGGATATTTCTAGTCTGTTAAATGTTTGTGGTATTTATTTGCCATGAATATTATAGGCATGGATATGTTATAGATTTTTTTGAAAAATGCAATTTTCTCAAACTTGAATTTCCAATCAGGATATATCTTACAACCTTCCATAAACTTAACATAAGTTATCTACACAGCTATTACTAGGATGCCTAAAATATTCTATGTCTTCGAACATTATATGACAAAGTGTTATTATTTGTTTCTCAATATTTTTAGTTCCCTTATAGATGTGCTATCTGATTTAAATATATCTGTAGAAGATAAAAGTTACTTAAATAAAAGCTTTAAATATTTCAAAAAATATCATTTTCAATAATTATCTTCAGATCATTGAATCACAGAAGCTCAAAACTGTAAAGAAATATCAGCAAATATCTGACCAAGCTTATTACTTTTAAAGATGACTAGTCATGCACAGAGGAGCCATGACTTGTTCCAAATCTCACAAGTTAGTCTTGTTCATACCACAGAACACATTACTATAATGTTGTTGTTATAATGAAAATAGCCTCCTTCTTACAATTATTAATTGAACTAAAAATATAGAATATAGAATACAGAGCTACTTTTCCACAAGCATACTGTTGGTGTTATTTTTGGTGGTGTTATCGTTGTTTTTATTATGACTGGGCTATCATCATCATCATCATCATCAATCATCATCATCCACATGCTTAGGTAACACTAGATCTTAGAGGAGGATTCAGGTTAAAATATCTCCTTTGCCACTAACAAATTATGTGATCTAGGCAAATACTTGAAACTTCAGAAACTTCCTTTCATCATAATAAGGCATAGTACAAGGTTTATAGTCTTTTCTTTCTCTTGCACGCTAGACTATAAACCTTTTCCTATGATTCCATGTTAGATCTATCATCTATCTATAGATATATTTAGAAAGATATAGATGTTGACATAGATATATAGATACAGATATGGACATCTGATGCTCTATGATTACAAATATTTATAGCCTAATAAAATGTCAATTAGTCTAAACATGAGTAATTTAGCAATATTTTTATGCAGAAAAAAGTAAACACCTGTAATTATCTACTAGATAATGAAGAGGAAAATCTAGGTTAACAAGAGATAACTGAACATATAACTTTAACCAAAAGGTGCAACATCAGGTAGAATAGGGTCTGCCAGTGAGCAAAGTGTGTTTTATATTTCAGAGAATCAAGTGGTTTTATCTGCTTCAGGTACACCAAGTGGCATTGGGTCAGGAATCAGTTGTGATTCAGAGACATCACTCAGTCTACAGACTTCCTAACTCTCCAAAGAGGTATATCAGTGAAAAACTGTTAAGATGATTTTTTCAATTTTTTTCTATTTTTTAATAATCAAAGTTCCTCAAAGGCAATTAAAATAGATCTTGACCTAGAATGTATTTTATTGGTCTCAACAGCATTCTTTTCTCAAAGGGCATAGTAGAATTCATAATGCCAGACAATAAAATTATCCATAAAGAGAGCACTGAAGATTATGGTAACCAGCAAAAGGCAAGAATAAAGGTTTAGAGAAAGCCTAGTAGAGGGAAGTAACCTTTTAATCAGGGGTCCCAGTAACTTCCTTTCATCTATTTCTGGCTGATAAAAAGAGCTCATGTTCAGGTGAAGCTTCGGGCTTGCTTATAGTTTGAGTATCAGAAAACGGAGCACAGAGTACTGATAAGGTTTTCTACCTTCTGTTAGCTGTTTTGTGAAGGAAGGAAAGCCAAATACCTACTAGTGTGAATATTGGCCCCAGAGAGCCAACTCTAATCAGAAAACAAGATAATGCCAGTGTGTATACTATTCAGGAAATTAAGTATTCCATTTACCCACTGATTTTAACATCTGATTTTCAAAAATTAACAAATGCATTTTTTCTAAAAATTTCAAGAAAATATTATCTCTAGGATGAGACTTTCCAAGAGGAAATTTATGAGCTACTGAAAATAGATTCTCAGAAAGAATAGGCCAGCTCAACCGTAAGAATGAAATAAAAACTTTTAATAAATAAAAGCAGTCTTCTGAGAATAAATAAAATTTGAAAACTTTTATGAGCCAAGTGTGTAGTTAAAGATTAGCGTTATGACAAATATCACATGAGAAGTGATTGTATTTATAAATAATTAGTTTCATCAAGTAACTAGATAGAAGACTAAGGATCAAAATTAGCTAAATAGACTCTATTGATGCAGAACTTGTATTTGAGTTCTAAATATCTATCAAGTACATTCCTCTTTTTATCCCAGCAAGCATCTGAACTAATACTCTAGAGATATCCCCTGATTCTATTGGAGAAAGAAGTAAATAAAAGACAGTGCATTCAGCCTTTCTGCTCTTTTTAAATCAGCAAGTAGCCAGCTGTTCCATTGCAACCAATTCTGTACTTTGAGTAGACTCACAACATCTATCAAAACAGTGTTTACATTTTCTTAATAATGTTAACTTAAGCATTTTATTGCCATACTCTGTAAACTGTCTGAGTGCACTAAAGAAATCTGTTCATGGGAAAGGCGCTTAAGCAATAGGCAGACTACATAATAAGCCCAGCATCTCTAGAGGTTAGCTGCATGACACCTGGAATGACACAATGCCTCTGCTGCCTTTGTCCAGAGCCAAATGGGAATCCCCCATGGTCAGGGAAATGTTGGTGAAAGCAAATGCCCTTCTCTGCAAACATCTGGAGCCCTTCAGTCTGTGCAGCTTTAAACAGAGGAAAACTACAGAATTGTTTAGAATCCCAGTAAAGTGATGAGATGCAGATTGCTGTTTTTTCCACACTGTTTTTAAATTTACATTGTGAAACCAGGCACCCTTCCTTCCTATTCAGGACTTTGAAGAGCAAATATCAAAAATCAGAAATTTTGTAACTAATCCACTCTTGAATTACCCAACCACAATATTATATTTGAGCATTTGCCTCAACAGTTAAAATATAGAGCTTATTTTTATTTTTTTGTTCAAATAACTCAGAAACTAGATTTAAAAAAAAAAAAAAGAATCATGAATCCTACCATTCCCTCTTTCTCATGCCTAATAATAATAATGATAATAATTAAAACTCTGGCTAAGACATATTAATATTATCTACATTTTAAAATCTCTTAAAAGTTCAAAAAATAAGGAGTTGGACTATCAAACATATTGTCTGTATAAAATTTGGAAATATGACAATTTGAGATAGAAATGTCTTTGCTTTACCCTAAAATCATTTTCTTCCCTTAAGCTGATGAAACTCCAAATTGCAATCTCACTTTAGTGGCTTAAATATCATCATTATACATCCTTAACAAGAATTAGGTACCTTTGGGGAAAAAGGCATAATATCTATTTGGGTAAAAAATGGCATTTTATCATTTCCAGTTGCCGTAAAATAAATCAATTTGCAGATCAGTCAAATAAAACATGAAATAGAAATAGCAAAAGGATGAAATAAAATATACAGTGTGTAATATTGTAGTGCATCTCAAAGTGAATTGAAAAGCTGAATTCATTAATTTGTTTATATAGAGCTATTTTATTGAGGGGTCTTATCCAAATAATATGTGGCTTTCTGACTGCTAAACCAGGCAGAGAATTTCAAGACATTAACTACAACCCAGTCTTTGATTACTGAAACACTCTTTTTAAAAGATGTGATCACATAGAGTCACATGCTAACATAGTTAAAGCAGTAAAGAAATACAGAAAGTCATGGAATATTTGGATAAATGAGAAATTTCAGATACCATTAACTTAAATTTGGAATTAAATAAAGACTGAGGCTGTGTCTGAACATAGCGGTGTCATGTCAATTCAGAACTGCACAATTCTCCTATTTCCCTTTTGTCATATTTATCTGAAAAAAGAGAATAATAAAAATATTATAGTAATTTTTATAATATGTAATAAAAAGGCATCTTACTTTTAAACCAAAAGGTTTTATTCCACTTCAAAGCCAATGGACAATGTAAATCAGAACTGGTTATACAGCTATTTAATCTTTTTATTGTGCACACTACAAATTCTGATACTATTGGATACTATTGCGTGTGTGTGTCAACAGTAACATGGTAGATAGCATAGATAGCATAGTTTAAAATTAGCACGTGTGATTCTGTCATTTGGTGATCATTCAGAAATTGTTCAGGGCCATTTAGAAAGATCATATTAATTAAAATTCTCAAAATTGTTTCCTTAAATGTGAATAAAATGTATTAAATGTCTATTAAATTTCCATTTTTAGTTACCAGTAAATATGCTTATTTTATTATGTAGTTACTTGCACATGAAATATATTTTCTGAGGGTTTATTTCTATCCCAGACTCCACATCTATTCTAAATACCACAGTGTCACTAATACTACCACCACCATTATCACCTTTATTTACTAATACAAATGTAACTAGGCAATAGAACTATTTAGCCTCTTTTCCCATCAATCAATTATATTTCCTTTGAGTCCAAAGCTAAGGAATCCTCACGTCATTGCCTTGGTGTAGAGTTTCACCAGGCTCTTCATTGCCTCTTTAGTAGACTGGTTTTCTTGAAAGGAAGAAAAGAGATAGGAAGGCAGGAAGGGAGGAAGATAGACAGACAGACAAAGAAAGAACCTAGCCTAGCTCTGCCTGGACCTCTACTTGAATGAAAACACCAAGTGAGTCTGTCATCTAACTGAAAGATCCATGAAGTCCTCTACCAAATTCATTATAAAATTATGTTTTACATGTTAGAACTCTATCCATTTGGAGGTTAGTTTGAAATGATAGAGAATTTATTTTCCTTTCTCTCAGTAATTTATTAGCCAATAGAAGTGCTCTAAAATGACAGCTAGGTTCTAGAATATCATAGCCATCTTTCACTTCTTGAACTTTTTCATGGAAAAAAAGACCATGGTTCTTTGAATAATACCCAAATATTCTATCCTGATCACTCATATCAGTCCATGTCTTTTCCACAAAACTACCTCTATAATAACTTATTAAAAATATGTATCTGAGAGCCCGATGGTGGAATTTCTAAACCATATTCTGTCTTCTTAACTCAAGACAATTAAATACATCATAAGAAGAGGATTTGTCAGATACTACTAGAAGTTCTATTTTTAGTTTTCTGCTATGACCACACTTATAATCAATTTTTGCATAAAAGATAATTTGTTTACATCAATACCACGAAAGTACAATATAATGAAAGGAAATGATTTTTTTCTTTCTAAGATTATAGCCTACATTGAGCAAGCAGTATAGTACACAGTTTATTCTTTTAATGCAATAATTAATGCCAGCCTGTGCCAGGAAGATCTTACCTTTGGAAAATTTATTCCTATATGGTGAATGTCTCATAAATCTGGCATAATTAGGATAGGGGTAACTTACAATCAATACTATACAGAAACATAAAAGCACTACTTCAAGCTCACACTCTACTGCTCTGGGTCTGTCAGATGATCACTTCCAAATTCCATAAATTTTTCACATAATATATGCTAGGTTTTTTGAAGTTACCCTTGACCATTGGATTGCATTAGTCAGGATTTTTTTCAGAAAATACAACCAATAGTACACACACACACACACACACACACACACACACAAACATATATATATGTATATAGTTTGTATGTTTATATATTCAATCATCTTACTCATTATTGTCTGTTAAGACTTTCTAGTTCTTCATGATTCAGTATTGGTAGTTTATATGTTTATAAGAATGTATCCATTTCTTCTAGGTTATCCAATTTTGTGACATATAATTGTTTATAGTAGTCTCTTATGACTTTTTATTTCCATGGCATCAATTATAATGTCTCCTCTTTCACTTCTCATTTTATTAATTTTAGTATTCTTCCTTTTTTTTTCATAGTCTAGCTAAAGATTTGTCAATTTTGTTTATCTTTCAAAAAACAGTTTTGTTGGCTTTTTTTCTACTGTTTTCCTAGTATCTATTTCATTTATTTCTGTTCTAATCATTATTATTTGCTTTCTTCTGCTAACTTTAGATTTAGTTGTTCCTTTTTCAGTTCCTTGAGGTGTAAAATTATATTGTTTTTTGAGATCTTTCTTCTTTTTAGAATATAGGTTTTTATTATTATAAACTTCTCTTATAGTACTCTTTTTGTTGCAATCCATGGCCATTGTAACATTATTAACAATAACCAATATATGGTTACTAGTATATACATATAATGGAATATTATTAAGCCTTAAACAAGAAGGTAATCCTGTCATTTGTGACAATATCAGTGAATATGGAGGACATTATGCTAGGTGAAATAAGCCAGTTAGAGGAAGACAAATACTTCATAAATCCACTTATGTTAGTTATCTAAAATAGTCTAACAAAAAGAAGCAGAGAATACAATAGTGGTTGCCAGAGGCTCAGGAATGGGGAAGATGGAGAGTTGTTGTTCAATTGATTTAAAGTTTGAGTTATGCCACACAAGTAAGTTCTAAACATTTGCTGTACAACATAGTGAATGTAGCTAACAATATGGTATTGTGCGCTTCGAAATTTGTTAAGAGGGCAGATCTGATGTTATGCATTCTTACCAACACATACACACACATACACACAAAGGGATATGAGTAAACTTTGGAAGGTATTGTAAATGTCTATTACCTTGATTATAGTGATGGTATAATGGATGTTTACATATGTCCAAATATTGTTCTTAATGAGCTACTTACAAAGATCGATTCATTCCCTGAAAATGCTTAATAAATGTGAAATTATAGAAGCCTCCTATGAAATAAATACCAAGACATTATTAGAAAGCTTTCCTAAAGCATTTTTTAAAAGATTTACTATACAATTTACAAATTTTATTATAATATATTTTAATTAAACATAGAAAATGTCTACAAAATCTGCATTGTATTTATACTCTTTTCATTCAAATAAGTATTCTATGTAATTTAACTAAACTAACTAATGATTTGAATTTGGTGGTTGGATATAAACAGGCAATAATAATTATTTTTTTCACAGAGATTAAATTATTTCTAAGGATAATTATATTTAACAAGTTATATATTTTATCTTATTTGTTTGCAGTATACTATCTTCTTTCATTAAGGTTAATTTTTAACTTCTTATTATTTGCATTGTAAGAAGTATGCAGGTCCCAGTCCATTAAATAATACAGAGAAAATATGCCTATATGTATGAGTGCATTTGTGTGTGTATATTTATAATCAAACACTTTTTAAAAGTTATTTATACTATTTATAAACCTTCAATTCAAAGTAAGTAATGAAATAATCCAGAGTAGCTACAGTTTAAAATATAGCATACATAGTGTGGCTTAGTGTGGAGCTAGAAGATATTAATTTACAACAATTCATTAAGACAAAATATAAAGAAGCATATATAAATATAATGATAACAAGTAAAATATAATAAACAAAACAGTAAAATGATTGGCATAGGAAACACTGAGCAGTAAGCTATAGTGATAGCACATGGTTAAAAGATGGAAATGGGAAATTGCTAATATCTGGTGATTTATTGTATATCAGGGATTGCACAAAGCACAGTCAGAGTAGCTTCTCCTTTAAAAAAAAAATTGTGAGGCACAAAACAACTAACCCATTTTACAAATGACAAAACTTATGCACAATATGTTTGAATGTCTAATATCAAATCTACTTTATTTTAATTCCAAATTCCATTCTTCATACCACCATGCTGTGGGCATCAAGATCTGGATAGAGGCAACAGAGCCCTGCTTGGAGGGCTGGAGTTCAGTCCTCTAAGAATTAAGGCAAGCAAAAATGCTCTACCATGGTGTTCAGCAGGCTTCCATATTACATACATTCTGAGGCACAAAAAAATGTTGGGAAATTGAACTGGTTGAATTTGAAGTTGGTAACAAGTAAAGAATAGATGTCCTATTATTATAGAGCTAGAGATGGAGCAATAGTAGCCACAGAGTTGACTTGAGACCTTGCAGCACTGGTTGTGAAACAGAATTCCTTAAACTTCAACTGCTAAGGATAGAATTGTTTCCAAGGTGTAGATGTGAGTAATGTGAATTCATATGTGGGGAAAAGAGGGTCTTAAGGCAATAAACATATTTTATCTATGAAATACAGTATTGTTAGAATCAATGTGATAGTAAATATGAGAATGATGAGTAATTAAAAAGGTGTTTAATTGTTATTGAAGTTATTGCTATTATAATTATTAATAGCTTATAACTTGTCTTTCTCAATTTGTGTATAATAATACTTTACATGATGGTTCTGGCATAATGCTGTGCTTTACAAGTCTTATTTCTTAATGACTAGCAAATGCTGACCTATTATTTTCCAAATTATGAGACACAGCCAGTACTCTATGTTTTAATTCACAAACTCTGCAGGTAGCAATGGTTGCTGTCGTGTTACACTTGAGTTCCTATAGACTAGTCATAACATAATCAACAGTTTCCTCAATGCTATTTATTTTAAGAGGACACAGAAGTGAGTGTTACCTAGGAATAATAGAAAGGTATTTTAAATACAAATAATTTAAAAGAATTTTATAAGTTATTTAATGAGGGACTGATGTACAGCAAAGAGGATTAATAAGCCATAGTTTCTCAAATGGAGATTTTCTGGTATTTGCCATGAATAAATAGATTCAAATGGTCTTAATACCACAGTAGTATAAGTATTCAATGATAATATACTACTAATGAACATAGATATGGAATGAGCATTATCACCAATATCTGAGATTTTATCTTGTGACACTAAACATTACCTTAGGTTCTGACTGATAGCTCTACCATGTCTTTATTATGGCAGAAATTTCTAGATTAAGTCAGTGCTATATTTAAGATATATTTAAGAGGCAGAAACCCGACTCTAACAAGTTTTTGCAAAAAACAGGGTAGTGGTTATTAAAATACTTAAGAATTGTCTGTTTATTCTACAGTCATAAGATTTCAATATTTTAGTGGCTTAGTTATACCTGGATCTATTTGTTTGAACAATACTGTCAGGAATCTTCCTCTTATGTTGATCTCATTTTGAGGAG
>CM053502.1:45540151-45584201 GCA_028627145.1 Eidolon dupreanum | reverse complement strand
TATGTATATATATGAAGAGATGGATGTGAGGTAGAATATACGGGTGATAGATCCAATCAGACTAGTCACAAACTATAACTATTATAGTTTTATAAAAGGTAGAGTCCTAACAGTGTATGTATTCTGGGTTCCATCTTTACTGTTTCTTACTAAATATTAGGAAACTGAACTATCTCCACTCTCAATGATTTCCGATTCCAGGTAATAATCATAATTATCTTCCTAATTTGGTTAAGCCTACAATATCATAATGTATACAGTCTCTGGCTTTCAAATCCATGTATCTGGAACATGTTAAGACCATAAGCTTGACTTATATTTTAGAGGTGTCAACTACATAGCAGTAAAATATAAATGTAAAGGAAGCTCTCTTTTTATCTTTTTTTTCTGTCAGTGCCATGCTGTTTTGATTATTGTCGGTTTAAAGTAAGTAATATTTTGCAAACCTCATAGTTTACCTTAATAACCTAATCCAAAGACTTATTTTGAAGATCCTCATTCTTTCTTCCTCATCTCTCTGCCACTTGTGTTTTTGAAAGTTTTCCTCAGAAATATTTTTATTTTTTTAAATCTCTTTCCTAGCTAAAAATTTTTGTAGTTATGCTTCTTAAAACAGAGCTTTTATAAACTTATTGGATTTTCTAAAAATATAGGGCCCAAGCTCCATTCCAGATATACTAAATTATAATATTCAAGTGGGACTTTGAAAGGGTATTTGTTACAATTTCCATAAAAGATTTTAAAATATTGCTAGGATGGAGAATGTCTATCTAATATGTTTATCTAATATATATATATATATATATATATATATATATATATATATATATATAATGTATGTATGCATG
Organism: Eidolon dupreanum; assembly: GCA_028627145.1. Lineage (NCBI taxonomy): Eukaryota > Metazoa > Chordata > Mammalia > Chiroptera > Pteropodidae > Eidolon > Eidolon dupreanum. Next base: position 45,583,353 of record CM053502.1, on the reverse strand, counting down.
TGTATGTGTGTACATATATTTTACTCTAAACCTGGCAATACTATAGCATTTAATGACCCTCTAGAAAGAATCCTCAGGTCTTTTTGTAAATATCTACTCTTTATGCCTCTTCCTTTTGAAGAACAAACTAAATTTGTCTCAGTTTTAAATACCTGATACTAAACTGGAAAATCTCTAGCTTTGTTTTTGTCCACCCTCTATAGTGCTGAATACGACACAATGAGATAGTGAAGGAGAATAAAAATGGAGTAAGAAAGTAAGAACACAATAAACAACAGAAAAGCTGAAAAAAGAGAGTAGGTCTTTTTTGTGAATAAATTCTTGCTATGTGAATAAATTCTTGCTATGCTGGATCATATCTAAAAACAATAACACAGTACATTGTTAAATTTATAACTCAGGCAAAGGTGGTAAGATGATCATTGAGTGTTTTTTTAGATAAATATCTCAATTCAAGATATGGGAAAAAATCTTACGTGTTAAAATTATTTAGTTAGGGTAGACTAGTTATCTGTTTATGTCAATATTTTTTGACATATTAATATTTTCAGGTTTTCACATAATTAGGTAACTACTTTGAGAAGTTTATTATCCAAATATACAAACTATATATTTTTATTTGTCTTAAATTAACTATTTAAAATTTCAAAAAGGTAGTTTTTAGCTTTGCTAATATTAAAATTTGGACAATTTTTTTTTTCTCTTTGAGAAACTTAGACAAAATTAGTTGCTACCTCTGTAGTGTGACTTCTGTACCTGGTCAAATCCTCTTAAAAATAAATTAATGTTCATTTATGCCACTAAATTAAGAGCAAGAAACATGGCTTGTTTTTCTTTTTCTTAGCAGCATCTAAGTGATATCCATAAATTAACTAATAAATAAATTCTCAGTAATCTCAGGATGTAATTAATAATAATAATAATATTTACATTTTACTAATGGGAAAACTGATTCCTAGAGAAGTTGGACTTCTCAAGATCAGGGTTAGAAAGCAGTGGAGCCCTCAGGACATCTGGTTACAGAAGCAACAAACTTAACTACTAAAGAATTTCCTCTGTGGTAAATATTCACTACAGGATAAATTAGATCAGTCAATAACCTTCAAATTTTATGGTATTTGCTGATCTGTTCATTTGTTAACTGAATAAACTGGTACTCAGATAGGTAAAGTAAGAAAACTGAAAGTGCATATTGTATCTCATCAGAATCTTCTGTCCTTATTTAAAATTGGAAATAATAATAATAATAATAATAATAATAATAAAAGAAGAATGGTGATTAGCAAATCTAAAACCCCAAAGGACAATTTAAAACAAAGGTCAACTGTTTTATTTTAAGATCTTCAAAGTTATTGTTTGAGAAAATTAATAAATGTGAAAATATATGTTACATTTTCAACAATACATTTAAAAGAAAATATTTAAAACATTTTATTTAATATATAGGTCTGAAAATTTAGTAATATGATTATAAAATATTTATTATGTATCTATGACATTGGTACCACATGCCATTTATATAAAGAAAATTGGAGAGATCTAAAGAATCACTTTCTTTTAATATTTGAGTTTAGTTAATGTTTTGAGTTTATGATACAGGAACAATTAAATAACAAAATATTTTATAGATACGTAGAGTATCTCTAAGTTTTCAAGGAATATAGTTCATATTGTGAAATATTTATAATGGTTTTTGAAATATCTAACATTGTATGATGATGATAATGATGATGATGATCATGTGAGGGGACAGGAAGTGGAATAATGGATAGAATACCTCAAGAGAAGTAAGCAATAAAAGCAAAGTATGGAAGTATCCAAATAGCTCTTACTCACTCATTTATTCATCTATTCTGTCTACCCATAATTGTCTATTGTGTGCTAAGCATTCTTCTAGACAATGAGGATTCAATAATGAGAAAAAGAAATCCTTGCTTTTATGGAAATTATATCTTAGTAGTAGCATACAGTCAATAAGTAAGTAAAGACAGTGGCATGTACTATGTAGTTATTAAAGTTGGGTAATGTGATAATCCATAACTAAATGGATTCTTTAGATTCAGTGGTATATTAATATTTCACGGAAGTAATCTTTGAAAAGGGAGGGCTGAATAACAGAAGATAGTGAACAATATTAACATAATGAGAAACACGCCAGGGCGAGAATTCAAAATATGCATAGATTTACGTAATTAAGGATAAAAAAAAGAGTAGTAGTTATAAAGTATAATAATCTGAAGAATGGTATGAGATAGAGACAGATGGAAGAGGCAGAGGGTATTTTTTATAAGCAAGAAGAAGGATATTATGTGATTTTACTAAAATCAATCCAACTTCTGATAAAAAATGGATTTGGGTTTGGTAAAACAGACAGATGTCAATTAGGTAAAAGATTATTGCAAAGGTCTATGTGAGAGAAGATAATGATCTGGAGTCAGGTGGTTGACCTAAAAATGAAAAGAAGTTCATCGATTCGTATAGATTTTAGAGTTACAAGTAACAGAATTTGCTAGTAGATTGGAGATGGTGAGTGAATTAAAGGGAAATCAGTGTTTACTTAGAGATTTTCTTTTGTTTGAACAAGTAGATAATTTACTGACATGGAAGCCTGGGAAAGGAGAAACATTGAGTAGAGTGAGAAAATGCAGAATTGTACATTAATTTTAAAATATCTATTAAAGGGAGGAGATAGATATATGATAGATGATAGATAAAAAGATCTAGATAGATTGATAGGTAGATAAAATTAAGATAGATGTACCTGTCTAAATTTCAAAGAAGAGATTAAGTTGGAAGTATATGTTTGAGAATTATTAGGATTGCAAAGTAATTAAGGATAAAAAACTAGATTTAGTCACTCAAATATGTCATATATACAGAAAAGTAAAGCAAGCCTAGACTAAGTACTGCAGTACTTAATAGATGAAGAGGAAGAGGAACTAAGAAATAAAATTGAAGGCAACGTATTTAGGGTGATGTTGTGGGTTGAATTACTGGATGAACAAAATATTACGAGTCTTTTGAAATATCTTTTATTATGATTGATTGCTTGGTTGATTGAGTGATAATTGGTAAAGACTTGGATCTATTAATTTTGAGTTATTTTATTTTATTTGTTTTCATGACATATGTCTATCCAAACATTAAATGTAAATATTATGTCTCAGGCTCTTGGCAACGTTTTTCTTTTTTAATTGTATATTATCTCTCTCAGAATACAAAACTTTTTTATATGATGTTTCTGACCTGTGAGTGAATTAATATGCATTTGCTTCTTTAAATTCTCTTGAAACTTTTGTATAAACAGTATAAAAAAACATTTGTGTTTTGTGGACATTTTCAGTTAGAAATTTATTTGCTTGAAAAATTTATGTGGTTATTTTACCATGGTAAAAACAATTTAGCTAGGTGGTGAAACCAAAGAATGTGGCTAAATACCAACTGCTTCAGTGGAATATGATGGTACCAATGGAAGATGGGCATCCTGAGTCTTTTAAATAACTTTATTTCCCAACAATTGCAGATTTATTATTTGGATATTTCAGGGCTTTAGAAGTTTAGGGATGGAATATTTGATTTACAAGTAGATTGTTCTCTTTAAATCTAATTTGCCACATTTTCTTATTAATAATGCTTCTTTCAATTGATGAGAAATACAACTTATTTTATAAGAGGACATTATTCAGGATCAATTTACAGATGTTCCAGACTGGAAGTTACACTTGGAGTGTTAGAAAACAAAATGATGGAAGTATAAATATAAAATAGAAAGCATTGTGAAGTGCTAAACAATAATATGTGCACAATATTAATAGAGAAGTTATAACTTACTATAGCTTAGTATTATAAAGACTTACACAAGTTAATAAAATACTGTTGTTTATTTTACACACACACACACACACACACACACACACACACACACACACTCTGCTTATTTCCAGAAAAAAAAATAATGTAGTTTATATATTTATATCTAGAAATGTAAACAGATCTAAAACAACAAATTTTAACGAGTAAATACTTATACACAGGAACCTAGGCTGAAGGAAAACCTTATATTTAAAAGCAAAATTTGGTTCAACACTTCTTGGAAGTCAAGGCTAAAAGATAGAATGCACTACAGAGACTAAATTATAAATCAAAGATAACATTGTAATTTACAAATGGAAACACATTTTTTCTTATCTCTGAAATATAGGAAGAATATATTGAAAACATCTTTGTAAAAATAATAAAACATTTTCAAATAGGTGGTAAATACAATGACTTTTTTTCAAAACAGCAAAGAAGCTATTCATATATTCGTTCCCTTTGTCCACCTGGGGTAAAATCAAGGGCATGGTGTTAAATAATGATTCTATTACAGCACTTCTGTTGGGATTTAGATTCTGTACAGTATTTCTTTATCAATGCAATAGGTTAGCCATTTAATTTACCAATATTAGACACGTTAGGAAATTAAAGAGAGTACTATTAATACTTTTTCTCCAATAATGAAATTAAACTGGGACCACCATTCAAGTCAGGATCTAATGTTGCCCTAATTATTAAAAGATTAGTGTGAATAAAATAGTATTATTAGTATCACACCTATCTTAAACATCACTAGCTTAAACAAACAAAAAAAAATCACAGATTTCTAGAGATACTAAATTCTTGCAATTAAACTAATCTTAGTCCTACTACTTATTTATGAGCAACTTCATCTGTAGAGAGCATAAAGGAATTACCACAAATAGCTACTTCAGTTTTCAAAGGAAGGTTAGAACCTTTATCCATTGGTAGTTAACCAATTAATTTTTACAATATAGTAGAACCATTATTATCTTTACCAAATATCTATTTTTGTAGGTTGGTGAATCCACAAGTCTTTGCAATCCTACCTATATAGCCTGAAATAAGTTGTAATTATGCTATATTAACTTCCTCTTTGTTCATCAGCCCATCCTATATCTTTAAAATAAGAATATTTTATTTTTTAAATAATTTTTTCTAATACTAAAATACAAATTTACTTCTAATAACACCATGCTCTATAATTCAGTGAAAGTTTCTAGTATTTTTAAAAATAAACTTTATTATTTAGAAAAGTCTAGATTTACAGTAAAATTGTGAAGATAGAACAGAACCCCCATATATCCCAAACCCAGTTTTCTGTATCACTTTACAGTACTATGGTTGATTTGCTATAGAGAACTCATATTGATGTTATTAACTAAAGTTAATACTTTATTCAGATTTCTTAAGTTTTTGCCCAGTGTCTCTTTTCTGCTCAATAGTCTTATTTAGGATACCATGTTGCATTTAGTTGTCATGTCTTTTTAGCCTCCTGCGGTCTGTGAGAGCTTCTCAAACTTTTGTTATTTTTTATGAGCTTGAACATTTTGAGTAGTGTAGGTCTAGTGTTTTGAAGGATGTCCTAAACTTGAGACTTGTCTGATATTCCTTTAATATTAGAGATTATGGACTTTTAAAGAAAGACCACAGAGATAAAGTACCTTTTTATGAAATTATATCGAGTATATGTTATCGATGTAACTTATCACTGTTGATGTTGACCTTGATCACATGGCTAAGGTAGTGTTTGACAAATATCTCCATTGTTAAGTTACTCTTTCTCTCCCCCTTTCTATACTATACTTTGGGAGAAATTCATTATGTGCAACCAACACTTAGGTAGTAGGGTTATGTTCTACTTCCTTGTAGGTGGATTATCTACATAATATGTTTGAACATCTGCACAGGAGATACTTATCTTCTCCTTAATTAGTTAATTAATTAATCAATTAAAATACCATTAATTAATTAATTTCAAATCATTTATACTAACTTCACAACTCTGATGCTACATTTATAAAAACCCTCTGATATTTTTATAAAAATATCACAAAAGTAGACAAATAGAGATTTGAAATAAAAGAAAAAAGGAGTATGGAAATAGATTTAAATAGATAAGGTCAGTTGATTTCCAACATAGGAACCAGAGTATGTATACATGGGTATTTGTTTTATACTTTGAACTATAATCTAATACTATTTTTTTTTGTCACTCAATATTTGTTTATTTTTTATACTTTGATCATTGGAAGACCTTTCAGTTGACCCCTATATACCTTTGTTATACCCCATTATTGTGCCTATGTGTTGTATTTTCGATTTTGTGTGTGTGTGTATGTGTGTGTGTCTTTTAATAGGTTTTACTATTTGTCACTACAAAAGCTCCAGTCTCATCTTGTATATTCTCTGCCCTAGTTGGGAATCAGTCATTTCTCCAAAGAACCTTTTTGTTTTGTTTTGTTTTATTTATAGAATGATATTAGAAACTGAGATTTGGGCACTATGTGTGCTCATTGCTACTGGAGCGTCATTGCTATCCATTGTCTTTTATTTTTTTTCACAGGAATATCCAGCAAACTTATAAATAACTTGTACATATTAATATACTTAACTTGTTTATTATATTTTACTTAAGCTAAGAAGATGAAAATACCATTTGTTGAATAGTTTTCAAAATTATGTCTTCGAAGACTATATCATTTGAATATATTCTAATTTCATTTCTCAATTTATACATTGTTGGACCTTTGGGTTGCACCCAATATTATATTGTTAAAATATAAAAAAAAATTAGTTTGCTTTTGTTTCTTCCCACCTGCCCCTAAATCTTATATTTTTGTTACTACATTTAAAAAATTTTTATATTCAGATAATTAGTGTCTTTTATTATATAACTTTTTCTAAAGGAATTATTTCCGGTATATTTAGAATAGTCTCAAAGCTGGAATATGCCAGAAGAAAAAAATAAACATGGTATATTTTCTGGGCTTTGAAAATATTAAAATGTTATTTTATTATCTTTAGATGATGAAAATGAATTGGCTAGATATAGAAATTTGAGATTAGGGCATTTCCTTCAAATATCTGCAGATATTGCTTTATTGGCTCAATGTCGCACAGCAGAAATCCAAGTCTGTACTGATAAATTAAATGTTTAAAATAATCTCTTTTTTTCCTGGATATTTAAAAATGTTTTCTTTTTAATTCAAATATCATATATAGTGTGTGTGTGTGTGTGTGTGTGTGTGTACACACACACACATATATTATTACATATGTATGCATATATATAAATATATATATAATACATGTGTATGCATATATATAAATACACACACAAATTTCAACAATTTGTTATTCACTGTGCACTTTCAATATATAAACTTATTTATTTTCTATATAGAAAGTGGTATTTTTTACTATTAATTATATTGTATTTTCTTATTTGTGACACCAGTCATCTCAATATTAAGTTCTCATCTGTTTTACATATCTTCCTTCTGTTATGTAAATTTCATCTTCTTTATACTTTCTTCTATATTTAAGGCTGGTATCTCAAGATTGTTCTCCATATTATAGATTCAATACTATGCATTGCCAATTATACTCACAAATGTTTCTAATCAGATTAAATGTTTGTTATTGAATACTTATAGCTTCAATTCCTATTTCATCTCTGCTTATTTCATAATCTAATCTCTATTAATTTTAGCGTGTTGTCTTTTTACATCACCATTTATCTAATCTTTGACTCTAATGTTATCATAATACAAAGAGGGTGCTTCTAAAAATATACCTCTAGTAAATATTTTTGTCAAAATATGATTTCCTCATGAATATTGAGCATAATCCTTACTTGATCATATAAGAAAGAACACAAAGCTTATTATTATTTACATGGCTTGGTGATTCTTGAATTAAATATATACCAGTATAACGTGGGAGGACTGCTAAAATGAGCCTCATTTGGCCTAATGCAAAAATGTTTTCTGAGAGTAAGAGATTATAGTATTTTTCACAACTGTTTTCTCTCTTCCTCGTAAAGTTATGTGTAGTCTCACCCATTGCTATATGATTTGTAGTACATTTCTATTGGTATCCTGCTTTGGACAATAGAATGTAAGTCTATGTAACACATGCTACATAATTTTAAATAAAATTATGTAGGTTTAATTTATTTATTGATGTTGACCTGTGTCAGAAGAATAGCATACGCCTGGGAGTGGCTGTTCCTTCAGGCAAAGTCCAAGAACAAGAAAACATGCAGAGCAAACTGCCAGCAATCCTGAGCTCTAAACAGATTGTTGTAAATCACTGAAGTTCTAGGATTGTTATCAGAGCAAAGTTGACAAATGTGGGGAAAAAAGCTGGAGAATTTATACTTTTAACAAGCTTCCAAAGTAAAGCTAATGCAGGTGGTACAGGGAGCACATGCTAAGAAGCGTCAACTTAGTGGCTTTTAGAAGTACCACTTATGTCATTAATATTTTGTTTGTTTGATTGTTTGTTGCTTTAAACCAAAGCCATGTTTGCAGTATCTAGCAGTCATTCATCTTGCATGGCTCTGCTGGATGGAGGAGAGATTGCCTGCTCACCATTCCAGATCTTCAGTTTGTAAGAAGGGCATTTTTTCAGACTATTTAAAGCAGTCTGTAATTCTTTATTTTCTCAAAAACAAGCCAATATGACTGCACCCCTAGAAGTCTCTGTTCCACTCCTTTTACTGTCACTAATTCTTAATCCAAGGATGTAGTACTCTACTGCTTTCTTGCTTCTCCTTCCAGTAATACTGCTGAGAAATTTATTTGATAGGGGATGTAGATAAAAAAGAAATATCAATGCGGAGAATAAGAAAATTAAGTTGTTCTTATTGCCTGCTTGCTTCATAAAGCAGATCCAGTATGTTGTATCAGGTGGCTATCTTCTCTCACATCAGCAAATAATCCATACCTCTAATGCAGAGAAACACATTGGAGGTGGGTTCTAATTTACTGATTCCTTGCAGTGTCTTGATATTCTCTACCAGCATCTTTTAGTTATTAGAAATCCTATTAAGGTATGATGGATTCGTAACAAATTCTCTGAGTTGCCATTGTTGTTATAAGTTTCCTTCTCTTTCTGTGTTTTCTATGGACGTATGGGGAAAGCACTGGCTGGCTATCATCTTGACCTGGAAATTCAAAATGACCTTGTTTATAATATTTTTAAAAGTCATAAGAGCTAAATAACAACTAACACATGTGGGAAAAGAGATGAATAATCTTAAACTGAGAATATGAAGTAAACAAGCAGTGGGTTGCAAACAGTACTGTTATAATGTCGGTCATGTGAAGCCCGGCAGGATATCCTAGACCCGGCAGGAAGCTTCAGTCAAGATTACTATGTGCATTACAAGTAGAAACAAGTCTATTGTGACTAAGAAACTTGTATTAAAAGATTCAAAGTCAGTTTTTTTAAAGCACAAGGAAGTCATTGTATTTATGATGCTTATCAAAGGCAACTAGAAAAAAGTTTTGACATAAATAATTATTTTAGAACTCAAGGAGTACAAATGTCCAAACTGCAGCCTGTCTAGAATATAAAGACTGTTTTATAATATAAATTCTTATTACTATCGTCCTAGCAACTTTCGTTTGAGGAGGAAAAAAATAATTCTGATATAAATTCCTCACAATGCCCCTGGCCAACAGATGCAATAAATTTGCCCACTCTCTCTTGCATATAGAAAAATTGAGGCATTTAAATTATGTGAAATAGACATATTATTAACATTTTTGTTATCATAATTTTAAGGGTAAAGTTGTATGGTATTTTATAGGTTTTCTTGGCACATACATTTTGAGCTTTCTAAATTGCAGACTGTAATATTCTTTCCTTAAAAAAATTCATTCCTCCTTCTTCTAGAGAATATCAAAGATGTATCTTTTTGTTAGATATAGCTCCAGGTTCAAATTGTGAAATGTTAGTCTCTGACTGATCTCAGCCAAAAAAGCAAAGATTTCACATACAATCTGATGTGACATTTCTAGGGGGATACTTAACTCAGGCAACAGTGTGTATCTGAGTGTTTTTTTTTTAAGTGAAATCATACAAATTTGATTCACACTTAAAATTATAATTTCTATTGTCTGTTCCAAGTAAAAGAAATTTTGGGGAAATAACTCAGTAGGAAAGTGTTCCACCACATTTTTTATTCAATTGGATTCAACTTCAGCCTATACAAAAAAGAGTGAAGACAGAGTTTGTTCCCCTTAAGGAGTTTCACAGGAAAACTTGTTGCATCATTTAAAGCTCAATAGTAAAAGATTGCAAGTCTTGATTCTTCTAGTGAGTAAAACATGCAGATGAGTAGCAGCTTATGACACATTTTATGCCTTATGAACTATGTTGAACTATCTTCAGCTGTGTATACTTCACATTTATGTTTTTCAGAACATTTAAATGATTCTAATGAACCCTTGAATATATTTAGTGGTTCATTAAGTGATATTAAATGAGATAGTTTTTTTAAAAGATAAGAGTTGTTAAGCATAACATGATAATAGTCTTCACACAAATTGCTAAACTCATAAAAGCACATGGATATAATTTTATTATTTCTAAATTTAAAAACCAATAATTAAATTGCCTATATGAATGTCGTGTGCACAGTTCTTAAGAGTAGTGCCCTGCCACAAGCATTGATATAAAAATATGGAAAAAAATAACTAGGCTATACTTATAAAGGAAAAACCATTATAAATCAATACAGCATCACAGATTTAGGGATCAATGACTGGTTAATACAATTCTGTTTGAACATTGTGGAACGTAAAATTTTAGTTGATATTTCAGAAATCCTGAATATCTTGAGTTATTAAGAGCAAATTTATGACATGAGCAAAACATCACCTATTTCTCGGTAAGACCTAATATTCAGCAACCCAGAAATTCTGGCCAGCCAATGCAAGGAAACATTTTTTTTTTAATTTTTCTGCATCAAGCATACTTATCTCATGAGAGAAATGGTGGAGAGCATGTGGAACTAACAGATGGGATTTCATCTTAGAATTATGGCCCTTGACAAAAGAAGCTATATTATGCATGAATCATGTTATGGAGAAAGTTAAAAGACATGACAACAGGGACATCATCTTAGAACAATGATAAAGGGTCAGTTAGAAGTGCTAGGTTTATTACATTGTCAGATGATGGTGGTAAACAAACAACTGCAAGTCCAATTTTGAAAAACTGAGATAACCAAATGGAATTGTATAGTATAAAGCTATGGCTACTAAAAAGAGGAGAGAATTGGGGAGGAATAATCTATTTATTCTTCTACTAATTTCTAATAATTTTATCATAAATAAAATCAGAAATGTTAGCGATATTATATACTTAACAGTACAGTTGGACTAGAAAATTTAAATAAAAGAATAATATAATTATAATGCAAACATATTATTTTGATTTCTGTGACATGTGGACCAAACATGACTGCAGTGCTCTAAAGAGGTAATTGGAATAAGACAAATAAATAAATCTCTAAAAGGCATACAGATTGGGAAGAAAGAAATAAAACTGTCTTTGTTTGAAAATAATATGATCATCTATAGAAAATACAAAAAAAAAATTAACATCAACAAAAAACTGTGACTACTAGAGCTTCCAGTCAAAATGGCAGAGTTGGTAAACAACATGCTTGCCTCCTCTCACAACCACATTAAAATTACAACTAAACTACAGAACGGCCTTCATTGGGCGTCACCTGAATTCTAGCTGAATAGAAATCCTACAAATGGGGACACACAGAAAAGCCTACCTTGAGATTGGTAGGAGGGATGGAGATGTGGAATGGGCTTGTCCCACACCTGCTTGTGATGGTTGATAATCTGGAGGGATATCTCCAATGCAGAGAGAGGTACCCCCGAGGGAGTAAAGGGTCCTGAGTCCACAACAGGATTCCCAGGATAGGGTTCCAAAGCCGGGAAGAGAAGTCCTGACAACTTCCGGCTGTGATAACCAATAAAGATTGTGACTAAATGAGATGGAGGGCAGCTGGAGTCACAAACTTTTCTCTTAAGGGGCCCACATGTGGACTAACTTGTTGACAGACTCACTTGCTCTGAGCTGCAGTGCTGGGCCAGCAGCTTGCAAGGTGCCAAGGATATACAAGGAGGAACCAAATTGTTTGGCAGGCAACAGCCATATCTGAGTCTCCATCAACCTGGCTAACACCCTTTGCCCTGCCTTGTGATTCCCTGAGACCTTACCCCTTCCAATTTGCAAGCTAACCTAAGCCATTTCCACTGGCTTATCCATATAGCCTGTCTTAGCTGTGCTGTGGACTTTCCTAAAACCTCTCAAAGATCCACAAAGCCCAAACAAGCAACATCTGGCCTCATTGTGCCCTGTACATATGCTGAGCAGCCACAAGCCCAGCACTACTGCCAGCTGGCCTCCATTGACTTGGGCTTTTGAGTAACATCCAAGGCTAATGTGGGCAGCGGCCATCTGCAGATTGCTTGGTGACTCTTGACAGGTGGCCCTGGGCAGGGCACAGGCTGTGGCTGAACTTAGCAGGCAGTGGGACCCCTATCAGGAGGCCCTGAGGCCAACATGCCTGGTGGTCAGCTTCAAATGGAGCCAGAGCATCATCTAGGACTACATCCAAGGATGACGCACCCAAAGGACAGATTGGAGAGACATGAGAGCCCTGCAAAAGTGTATCTTGCTTTGTAGGGCCAGCCTCTCACTGGCCAGTCCTCATAACCAATCAGCTCAAGGGTCAATCCCTCCCACTGAAAGCTCAACTACAACAGGAGAACACATGGAATCTATACAAGGGACACACCTGGAGCATCTGCTTCACATGACAAGGAAAGACTGTGCCACTGAGCCCCAGATGATACTTACTACATAAGACCATTCTATTAAGACTAGGAGACATAACAGTCCTACCTAATACATGGAAACAAACATAGGGAGGTAGCCAAAATGGAGAGACAAAGAAACATGTCCCACATAAATGAACAGAACAAAGCTCCAGAAAAAGAACTAAACAAAATGGAGACAAGTGATCTACCAGATGCAGAGTTCAAAATACTGGTTACAAGGATACTCAGTGACCTTATGGAAAGAGTAGATAAACTAACAAAGAGATAACAAATATAAAAGAGGAGATAGAAAAAAAAAAGAATCAGTCAGAAACAAAGAATAGAATTACTTAAATTAAAAAATACATTAGAAGGAATTAACAAATTAGATGAAGCAGAGGATCAAATCAGCTATTTGGAAAATCAAGTAGTAGAAAACATCCAATCACAACAGCAACAAGAAAAAAAGAATCCAAAAGAAATGATCATAGTTTAAGAGACCTCTGGGACAACATCAAGTGTACCAAAATTTGTATCACAGAAGTACCAGAAGAAGGGAGCAAGCAAGAAATTGAAAACTTATTTGAAAAAATAATGATGAAAACTTTCCTAATTTTGCAAGGAAATAGACATACAAGCCTAGGAAACACAGAGAGTCCCAAATAAGATGAACCCAAAGAAGCCCATACCAAAACACATCATCATTAAATGCCAAAGATTAAAGATAAAGGGAGAATCTTAAAAGCAGCAAGAGAAAAGCTATCAGTTACTTACAAGGGAGCTACCATAAGACTGTCAGCTGATTTATCAACAGAAACTTTGCAGGACAGAAAGAATTGGCGCAAAATATTCATAGTGATGAAAAGCAAAGATCAAAAACCAAGATTACTCTACATAGTGAACCTATCATTTAGAACTGAAGGACAGATGAAGAGCTTTCTAAATAAGAATAAGCTAGAGTTCATCAACACCAAAGTAGCATTATAAGAAATGTTAGAGGAATTTCTTTAAGAAGAAGAAAAAAATCCAAAAATAAATAATAAAATGGCAATAACTACACATCTATCAATAATTACTTACAATGTAAATGGATTAAATATTCCAACCAAAAGATGGAGTAGCTAAATGGATAAGAAAACAAGACCCCTATATATGTTGCCTATAAGAGACTCACTTCAGATTGAAAAATACACATAGACTGAAAGTAAAGGGATGAAAAAGACATTTTATGAAAATGTAAACAAACAAACAAAAAGCTAAGGGAGTCATACTTATACCAGGCAAAATAGACTTTGATACAAAAGCTTTAACAAGAGACAAAAAAGGACCCAATAATCCCATTTTTGGGTATTTGAACAAATCCAAAACATGACTTCAAAGGGACATGTAAACCCATATGTTCATTGCAGCATTATTTACAATAGCCAAGATATGAAGGTAATCTAGGTGTCCATCAATAGATGAATGGTTAAGGAAGAGATGATACCCATACGCAATGGAATATTTCTCAGCCATAAAAAAAATAAAATCTTGGCACCTGAAACAACATTGATGGACCTAGATGGTATTATGCTCAATGAAGTAAGCCAGACAGAGAAAGACAAATGTCATATAATTTCACTTACTTGTAGAATCTAAAAAACAAAATAAACAAACAAAACAGAAACAACCTCATAGATACTGAGAACATTTTGATGGTTGCCAGATTGGAGGAGAGGTTAGAGGGTTGTTGCAAAAGGAAAAAGGTACAAATTGGTAGTTATGAAGTAGTCATGAGATGTACAGTGTAGCATGGGAATATATAACTATGTATGTTGTCAAATGGGTACTAGATTTATTGGGGTAATTGCTTCATAAGATATATAAATGTCTAATCACTATGTTGTACACCTGAATCTAATATAATATTCTAAGCCAACTGTAATCGAAAAAAATTTTAAATGTATTTAAAAAGTAAAAAAACAAAACATTAAAAAACATAGACTAATAAGTGTTTAGAGTAAAGCTGTAGACTATAAAGTTAATATACCAAAGTCAAATGCTTTCCTATATATCAGCAATTAATAAGCAAAATTTGATATTAAAAACACAATATCATTTACATTGACACCTTAAAAATCAAATACTTTGAAATAAATCTAACTAAACATTGACAAGATCTATATCAGAAAAACTTTAAAATTCTCATGAAAGATATCATAAAAGGACTAAATCAATACAGAGATATTTTATGTTTTTGAATAAGAATAATCAGTATTGTCAATATGTTGGTTCTTCTCAACATGAACTGTAGATTCAAAGAATCTCAATCAAAAAACTGTTATTTTGTGGGTATTTACAAACTGTTCCTGAAGTTTACATAGAGAGTCAAAAGACCCATATTTGCCAATTCAATATTGAAGGAAAACAAAGTTGAAAGTCTATTATTACTCAACTTCATGAACAGGACTAGAGTACCTGGCTTTATTCACCAAGCATGATTATTTTCAAGGTTTATCCTTGATATAGCATATATCTGTACTTTGTTCTTTTTTTATTGGTGAATAAATATTACATTTTAAAGATATATCACATTTTATTTATCCATTCAATAGTTGATGGATATTGTGTATTTTTCACTTTGGAGTTATTAATGTTTCTAAAACAACAATATACAATTTTTGTGTGGACATTACTTCAGTTCTCTTTTGTACATACTTAAGAGTGGAATATTTTGAAAAACAGTCAAATTATATTTTAAGGCCTATTCACCACTCTATGTTTCCATCAAGTGTATGAAAATTCAAATTTTTCCACATCCTTGCCAGCAGTTGCTATTACACATTTTTTAAGTTCATCCTAATGAATGTGAATTGGTATCACATTGTGTTTGACTTGTATTTCCCTAATGAATAATGATGTTGAAGAGTTTTTTTTTTTTTTTTAATATGCTTATTGGTTATTTGCATATCTTCTTTGGAAAAAAATGTGTGTTTAATACTTTATTCATTTTTTAAGTCTAAATCAATGAGTTATAAGAGTTATTTATATATTTTGCATACTAGGCTATATTAGATATATTATTTATAAATATTTCCTCCTATTTTGTAGCTTATCATTTTTTGATAGTATCATTTAAAGTAGAGAAGATTTTAATTTTGAAGTCAATATTATCTATTTCTATTTTTGTCACTTAAGCTTTTGGTGTCATATCTAACAAAGCACTGCCTAATCCAAGGCAATGCGGGCGTACCATTATGTCTTCTTTAAAAAGTTTAATAGTCTGAACTCATATTTAGGTCACTGATCCTGATATATTTTAAATTAAATTTTGTATATGATATGAGCTAGGGGTCCAGTTCAATTCTTGAGTATGTGGATATCAATTTCTCCCAGCAACATTTGTTGTCCAATTAGTTGCCTTTGCACATTTGTTAACAATTACCTATAAAAATATCAGTTTATTTTTGGACTCATGTTATCTTCCATTGCTTTATTCATCTGACACTACACCAGTATCACAGTCTTGATTATTACAGCTTTGTAAACACTTTTACAATTGGCTAGTGTGGCTTTCAACTTTGGTCTTTTCTTCTATTCCAGGATCTTTGATATATCTGGGTCCCTTCTTTATATGAATTTTAAAATCATCTTGTTAATATTTTTAAAATACATACTTGAGATTTTGGTAGATGTTGCATTAAATATGTAGATCATTTTAGAAGGTATTGCTATCTCAACAATATGGTTTTCCAATCCATAAACATGGGATATATTCCATTAATTTAGGTCATCTGTAATTTCTTTCAATAATATTGTGTAGTTTCCTTTGTGCAAGTCTTGCTCTTTTTGTTAAATTTCCTTAAATTTTTATTTTTCATGCTATTATAAGTGGAATTATTTTATTAATTGAATTTTCAAATTGTTCTTTGCTTGTGCATAGGACTACAATTGATTTTTGTATGTTGGTCTTGTGTCCTGTAAACTTGTTGAACTTTTTCATTACTATATTGCTTTTGTAGCAGAAGATTTCTTAGGTTTTTCTACATACTGGATTATGCCATCTGGAAATAGAAAAAATTTTGCTTCTTCCTTTCCAATTTGGATGCGCTTTTTTTCTTTTTCTTTCCTAATTTGTCCTGGCTAAAACTTGCAGTACAATAGAAATGATGAGAGTGAACGTACTTTTCCTGATTTTACAAGGAACACATTTAATCTTTTAACATTAAACATGGTGTTAACTGTGTATTTTTATAGACACCCTTTATCATGATGAGGAAGTTCCTTTTCATTTTTAATTTTTGAATGAGATGGTCATATGTTTTTGTACTTTATTAACATTATGTATCACATTCCTCAATTTTTTAATGTTAAGTGACTTTGCATTCCTGGGATAAATTCCATCAGGTCAAGGTATACAACCATTTTCATACATTGGTGGCTTTCATTTATTAGTATTTTGTTGAAGACTTTTGCATATATACCCACAAGGGGTACTGATCTGTAGTATTCTTTTATAGTGATGTATTTGTCTAGATTTGGTATCAGGGAAACATTGGCCCAATGTAATGAGGGATAATATTGGAAGTATTATAATATAATATGGGAATTGTTATACTCCTCCTTTATTACTTCTTCTTCTATTTTTGGAAAAGTTTGTGAAGAATTGTGTATGTATGTGTATGTGTGTGCATTTATGTATATGTGTCACTAAATTTAATTGTATTTTCTAAATTAGTGAAGCATAGTATTTGGATCTATGAACTATCAGTTTGTTGACATTGGGAAAATTAGTTAAAATCTGTAAGCCTCAAGTTTTTCATCTATAAAAAAGAGAAAATAAATGAAGAATTCTGTAATGTTTAAATTAGATAAAATATATGCACTATAATATATGCACATACAGTAGTGCTAAATTAATGTTAGCTATTATTATATTGAAAATACCATACAAAACTTTAAAAAGTGTAATGAGAAATAGTACTCATATGTTTGTTATCTAGGTATAACACTGGTAAAAGTTTCCTGTATTTATTATATCATTCAGAAATTATACATTTTACAGATTGTAGATTTTTGTATGCCTCATTGAGCTTTCACAAATTTTTATGACATTTATAAAATATGGAAAAAGCTTTTAGAGAGGATAGTCTTTGTTTAATTAATTTGAGCACATGGAGAAACTAGAATTGATAGTGGAATGAGTGTGAAGTTAATAATTTTTTATGAAATTACTTAACAATGATCCATTTAGAAACATCTACTTTAGATCAAGAATTTATACATTTGTTTTATCAAATCATGATTCTGAATATCATTTTAAAACTGATGAAAGGCAAAAATTTTTTTCTCTTGCTCAATTGTAATGTTAAAACATGTATAAAATATAAATATAATTCAGCTTTATACAATTTTAAATAAAATAATTTTAAATTATACATATTTGTTTCAGCAATTAGTATACAGAAGATGTAGATAATAAGCAAATATGATATCCAAGAATATTTTACTGCACTAAAATTCCAAAATATTTTAAAAAGTAAATTTTACTTCAGAAGCTAAAAGAATTGGTCCATTATTTGATTACAAAGTATCGGTATGTTCTGATGTCATAGCCTTAAAGTAATGTCTAAATCTCTGATCCTGGCTTTAAAATGGAGGTAAAACCAAGATAGCATTGAAATTTAGAGTTTTCCAGGTATAAACTGGAGTCGAGGCAAAGAAAGGCCCAGCTACATAATCCATCTTTGATTTTACATTTGTTGATTTTCTTTTTTCACTTTGATTCTACTTACTTGGATTTCAAGTAAGGCTTATCCACAGCAAGGTTTATATTTGCAGACAAAGATCCACACACTTCTATGTAGACCACTTTTGTTAGAACATCACTGCTCTGTTATGTGAGAAAGAAGATTATCAATCTGGGGTGGAATATATTTCTATAGTGTCATAGGAACACCCTTTTCCCAAGTACATCTGGGAGTGGAACCCTGCCTGAGGTGTAAAAGCAATAGTAGATGGTTTATCCTCAGTAACAGTAAACCAATCACTGAAAATAAAATTCATCGAGTGATTTAGATGGACGGGAAGTCATATCCTCATAACTGATTTCTGTTTTTGTGATCATATTTCATGTTTCACAAATCACTGTGTTGTTTATAATGAATATTTATTTTAGAAGTGAAATTGCTGGCAGCTTTACAACTTTCTGAGATGACATAATTGTGTATCATGGTGTATTACCTATGAGTTGTACTCTACCCACAGTACCAACCACAAACCACATAGTTAACTTCCAGCCCTGTGAAACAGTATAATCTCAGAGTCCTCCAGGGCAATTGCATTCTTGGGAACTTCTTGTTTGGTACAGGGTAGATCGAATATAAACCCTGGTGCATCAAATCTTAATTTCACAATTTTTTCATATTGATATTACTCTCAGTTTAATAGCAAATGAAAGAGCCATTGTGCAAGGACATATTTTAATCTCTCGGCAGTAACACTTTCCATATTAACAGCAAGTTCTACAGCTTCTAATACTTTTTGACATTATGCAGATCCAGGGATGATTTTCCCACTCTTTCTTTCCTGGCAAGTCTTTCTAAACTATGTACTTGAAGATCAGTTCTTTGGGTCTTCTGTAAAGGAACTAATTTCCAGATGTCTTTCTGGCAGCACTCTAAAACTCATGCTACCACATAAACATATTTTAAAGAGCCATTAGATTGCATGAGGAAATTAAAGAAATAATGTGGTCTAATCACTTGTTTTTATCTGAGAAAGAATGTTTTACCTTTATTTTATAGATAAAGAATTTGAGAGCCAAAGATATTAAATAATATGTCCAAGATAAAATTTTTAAATTAATGGCAGAGGTGAAAATAAATACTCACTATGTTGCATTGTTTTTAATACCATCTACTTTAATATTTTATTAAGCATCACATAATGATCAGGGCCAAATATCTCTTTAATAAGAATGAATCCTGCATTAAATTAAGGCATATTGCAACTATATGTAATATAGGAGCAAGAAGTTGAAGAGCTATCAATATTACTTGGTAGAGTCAGTCCCAGGATGGAAATATAGCATAGTTTGCAGCATTATGTTTACTGCTTATGAAGTCATGTAGCAATGGTGGAAATGTAATGGCAATAAATGAAGCATGATTGTGTCCACAGACCTTTCCCAAGGCTCAATAGCTCAGTGTGACAGCTAGTGTGATGGCTATGGAACAACCAAAGAAAGAACTATAGTGATGGCTATAGGCCGACATTGAAAGAAAATCTGTTTTAGCAGCAATAAATTGACAGCTACCAGGAAAAGAGAATAACTGAACCTAAGCAATGCAGTCTGAATACCACAACTTGGATCAAATAGCTATCAGCTGCTTTGTCAATGAGGAAAGAAATCCACTTCCCTTAATATCTTTATCAGATTTTACTCATAGTCTACCCTTCTGTTACTCTTGTTCTTTTACTCAAATATTCTTAGTAACAATTGCCAAGGAATAAAACATTTCATTTATTTGATAAATATATAATAACAGAGATGCATGTAAAACAGACTGGGTTGAATGGAGTAGCCATATCAATTTGAGGATTTCCTGAATATTGTTATTTTCTGAAAAGCGTTTTTTGCAGAAGTACCAAGCCAAACAAGCAAATGAAACATAACCCACAAGTTTTGAGTTTCCATTAATTAATTAGTATTCTTCTGTGATTTATTTTGTTGTATTTTCTTATTTCAATGCAAGTTATAATTCACTGCCTACTTTTATTTACATAGAATATTCTTTCAAATGAATATTACTATGCATTCTCACTCTAGAAAACTGCAAGGAGCAAAACACAAAACAACCTAAAAATTCTCTCATAATTCCATTATGAAACGAGAAAAATTTTTGCATCCTTCCATTTATTTTTAATCTCTCTCACAGATACACACACACACAATTATATTATAGTCACACTTTCTGTGTTCTTCATTTTATTTAATAATATGAATCATTTTTGAGGTTAATGATTTTTGAATGATGAAAATATTAAAGTTATAATAGTAAAGAATAAAAAAAGCATAGAGTCATTGACTCAGGCACATGGAATCTAGAGACACATTGCCTGACTTCCAATCCTACCTCCACCATTTAAAAGCTCTGTGGCAGTGGGCAAAGATTTTAAACATTATGTGCTTCAATTTTCTTATTTTTTAAATACCATTTTAAATAAAATTTATAGTATCACCTACAATAATATACTATAATGCATATTTATGACCCCCTTAGTTTAATTTTTAAGTTGCTTCTCGGTTTCTCTTCTGTTTTTATTTATTTATTTATTATTTTTTCTTTTTTTTAGACATAATTCTGTGATACAATTCTTCTAGCCCTAATGCAAAAACCTAATTTTCCTTAGGGTAAATTCCAAGCGTGAAACTGTATCAAAGATAGTGTACCTTTTAAAGATTTTAGACACATAGGCCCCAATGACCTTCTAGAAGCACTATGCTAACATACATTTACCTTAACATTATATGAGGGGTACCCTGAACCTTTCAAATGTGTGTGTGTGTGTGTGTGTGTGTGTGTGTGTGTGTGTAAATGAAATATATGTTGGAGAGTATATATGTGTATTTTAATCTTTGTCAGTGTAACAGGGCATAAATGTAAAAAAAAATGGATTCTTATTGTTTATCCTAATTGCCCTTTAATCAACTAAAGGACAAGGCTTCCTGATGCTGAATGTATGCACTATACAAACACATATTTTTACATTTTTCACATTCATGGACCTAGAGTTACATAAAAGAATCATATCGTTAAAAAACTGGCTAAAAAATTCTAGTAAGGAGAATGTCTTTTTTTTCTTTCAATAATAAAAAAAGGCAGGCTGTGGATTGTAGGGCACTTTAAAGTGTTTGCAGACTAAGTTAATTTCATTTGGATGGTGTGAAATTCTTTAGACTAAGATACAGTTTAAAAATAATCTCGTATTTAAAGTATACACACAAACACACCCAAATGGAAAAGACATACCAGAGTTTATTTAAATAGTAGCTGATTGACTCATAACTGACCCAGAAATGTTGAGAATATAACCCTGAATTTCCTTCTTTTCCCAGTTCTCAGAAATGAATGTAGATAACTATAATATGTGACCTTATCAATGCTGTAACAAGCAGATTGTGTCTGCTCATCAAAATTATTTAATATGACAAACACATTCTAAAAGATAGATGAAGGATGGAGCAGATAGCTAGCCTGAGAGAAATGGTCCACATTAACAACAACTTCATTTATTTCAGCTGATTGGGCTCCATGCAATAGATGAGCCTGCAAACTCTGCCACAATTTTGTGAGATATTGAAATATAGTTTGCTCGTGAGTTAAATTAGTTATATTGCATTTTTTTTAGTTTGCTTAATAGTTATGAGAACTAATCATACACAAACAATAGGTGCACAGGTCCATAGGTTTAAATATATAAACCTGTGATTAAACTATTCAGTCCAAAACCTATAATATTACACTAAATAAACCTATAATATTACCCTAAAAGGTTTCTTTTTGTACCTCCCAATCAATACCACATTCTCACAAAAATAACCACCATTCTTATTGGTATTACCTTCTATTTATTTTTCTTCCTTCTGAACTATATATAAATGAAATCATAAAATATATGTTTTATAGGGTAGAAGTGCTGGGCTTCTTTCACTAAACATGAAGTTTTAAAAATTCATGTTGTGCAGTGTTTTAAATTCATTTTGTTGCTTTTTATTTTGATATAATTTTAAATTTACAGAAAGTTTGTAAAAATATTGCAAAGAAAGTCCCGTATATTTTGTATCTCAATTTGTCCATTATTTAAAATATATTAGACATTCAAATGTCATGTCTATTATATTTATAATATACCTAATATATTTTTTCTCTCTCAACTAAATTTTATATAGCATCAAGTATTATATTTGGTCATTTTTCTATGGTTTCCATTAATCTGAAACAGTCCTTCGATTTTTCTTTATCTTTTAAGATCGTATAGCTTTTAAGAGTAAAAATAAAATATTTTGTAGACTCACATTTATTTTAGGTTTATCTGATGTTGATTCTGTAATACATAGATTTTATATACTTTTAGTAATAGTGGAGAAAAACTGAAAACTGTTTCTCTAAGGTCATGAACAAGACAAGGATTCTTGTTTTCACCATGTCTATTTAACACAATACTAGAAGTTCTAGACAGATCATTTAGGCAAGAAAAAGAAATAAAAACATACATGTTGGAAAGAAAGAAGTAAAATTATATCTGTTCACAGACAGCATAATGTTGTATACAGAAAATTCTGTAGTTTCTATGTGTATATATATATATTTTATATATATTTCTCTCTATATATTTTATATATATAAAAGAAAACAGAACTAATGA
Source organism: Eidolon dupreanum (assembly GCA_028627145.1). Taxonomy (NCBI): domain Eukaryota; kingdom Metazoa; phylum Chordata; class Mammalia; order Chiroptera; family Pteropodidae; genus Eidolon; species Eidolon dupreanum. Next base: position 45,560,248 of record CM053502.1, on the reverse strand, counting down.
ATTCAATAAAGTTGTAGATATAAAATCAACTTTCAAAAATCAGTTGTGTTTACCTATAAAAACATGAACGATTTGAAGTGGAAATTAAGAAACAATTCATTTACAGTGATATCATACAAAGTCGTAAACGATTTGTTGCCTGTGGCTTTTCCAAGTATAAATATTTGTATGTTGAGGTAGTTTCTTTCTATTTCTAATTTTTAGAGTGATTTTGTCAGCAAAGTGTGTTAAATTTTGTCAAATGCGTTTTTCCATATCGATTGAAATAATAGTGTGTTTCACTCCCTCATTCTGTTAACGAAGTGTGGTATATTGATATATTTTTATTTGTTGAAGCATCCTTGCATTCCAGAAGTAAATTCTACTTGGACTTGGTGTATACTTATAACTTGTATATGAGTTATCTTGCTGCTTTTAAGATTCTGTTTATCTCTTTGACTTTTGACAGTTTAATTACAATGTGTCTTGTTGTAAATTTTTTTAGGTTGATTTTACTTGAAGTCCATTGACCTCTTGTATTTCTGCAGCCATGTCTTTCCTCAAATTTGGGAAGTTTATAGCCATTATTTCTTCAGATAAGGTCTTAGGTATTTTCTCTCTCTTCTCTTTCTGGAACTGTCATAATTCATAGATTAGTTCTCTTGGTGATTAACATAAGTCTCCTAGGCTCTGTGAACTTTTCTTCATTCTTTTTATGTCTCCTAAACCTCATTAATTTGTATATTAAAAACTACAAAAGTTATTGAAAGAAATATCTATGTTATATATACAGAGGGAGACATACATGTATAAAGTTAGATCCTTACCTTGCATCATATACAAACATAACTCAAAATGGGTCAAAGACCTAAATGAAAAAGCTAAAGCTATGAAATTATCAGATGAAAACATGGGGGAAAGGTTTATAACATTTGTTTTGGCAATGATTTCTTGGATATAACACTGAAGGCATGGAAACAAAAGAAAAATAGATGTTGGACTTCATCAAAATTAAAAAAATTTGTATATCATATAACACTATTAGTATATTTATAGAATGGGAGAAAATATTTGTAAATCATACACATAATAAGGGGTAATATCCAGAATATATTTAAAGTACTTTTATAATTTAACAACAAAAACAACATCAACAAAAATTACCTGATTAAAAAATGGTCAAAGAACTTGAATGGACATTTCTCCAAAGATAAAGAACTGTATTCAAAAAAAATTACAAAAGTCACTGTAAGAAATCAAAGAAGACTCCAGATGATAGGAATATCATGATAACATTTGTATATCTCCAGAGGAGAAATACAACATCCTAAAAGTAATGCCAAGATGTCAACAGCACAAGGCATCAGGGAAATGCAAATCAAAATCAAAATGAGATACCAGCTCATACCTACTAGAAACTTTACAATATTTTTTAATAAAAATTAATGTGTTAACAAGGCTGCAGATGAATAAGATTCTTCATATGTTGCTTGTGGGAATGTAAAATGGTTCTTGCACTGTGGAGAAGTTTGTGCTTCTTTAAATAGAAGTAGATTTATTACATTACCCAGCAATTCCATTTCTAGGCATGTATCCAAAATAAATGAAAACATGTCTGCTTAGAAACTTGTATATGAATGTTTATAGCAGTATTATTTTCAACAGGCGAAAGTTGGAAACCACCCAAATGTCCATCAACAGATGAATGAACAAAATACAGTGTGTGTATGTGTGTGTGTGTGTGTGTGTATATATATATATTAGTCAGCCATTAAAAAGAATAATATGGTACAACTTGAATGAACATTGAAAGCATTTTGTTAAGTGAGAGAAATCAGACACAAAAGTTCACATATTAAATGGTTTCTTCCATATGAATATCCAGAAAAGGTAGATATATAAAGAAAGAAGATTAGTGTTTGATAGGGTATAAGAAGAAAGGGATATAGAGAATAAATATTTAATTGATATGGGGGTAATTTTCTGGGTTGAAAGAAAAGTTTGGGACTAGAAAGTTGTGGTGGTTGCACAACATTGTTAATGAACTGAATGAATTATATACCTTAAAATGGTAAACTGTATGTTATTCAAACTTCTCAATATTTAAAAAGCCCACAAAGCATTAAATATACTAAACATGAGATACTAAAACAAATGAATAATTAAAATGAAGACATAAAGGGAGGAACAGAGAGACAAACAAAAAGGTACAAAGGTAAACTGATTATATAATGATGGATATAAATCCAAGCATATCATTAGTTAAATTTAATATTATTATTCTAAATAGTCTAATAGGCAAAGATGGACAGAGTAAATAAAAAGACCCAAATACATGCTTCAAGAAATAAACAAACCTTAAAAATAAAGAAACAGTTTGAAAAGGAGTGTTTCTATATATAATTTTATATAAAATATTATATAATACATATTATATATATAAATCAGGAAAAAAAGCTGAAGTGGAATGACTACCTTTATATTAGGTATTAATTGAGTATAGTTTAAAGACTGATTCCAACAATTAAAGTGAATTGTTTAAATAATAAAAGAAATAAGTCAGTGAGACATAACTATAAACATGTTGCCCGATAACAGAGCTTTAAACTACATGAAGCAAAAATGAAAATAAATAAAGGGAGAAAGAGCCAATAATATAAATCTCTTTTAGAAATTGTTAGAACATCTAAAATAAAAAAATAGTACAAATAGAGATAATCTTAACTATGTTATTAACCACTTTGATCTCATTGATTATAGAACTTTCCATATGTGATTTCAGAATACAAACTCTTTTCACATATTCACATGGTACAATCACTAAATACAGACAATATATTGAACCTGACAAATTTCAATAAATTTAAAAAGATCATACAATGTTTTTTTCTCTGAATGCAATAGAATCATATTAGAATTCAATAAAAAAATTGGGAAAACCACAAACGTTTGGCAAATAAGCAATCCACATAGAAATTTATATGTCTAAGATTTAATTACAATGAAAAATAAAAAAATATTTTGAAATTTATGAAAATAAAAGCACAAGATATATTCATTTTTGAATTGCTTCTAAAGCAGTCTTTAGAGGAAACCTTAGAATTTTAAATGCTGTTTTTAAAAAAAGATCTACTTCAGTGTCTATATCTATGTCTAATACTAATGGATTAAAACTACACCAGAAGAAGCCTGTAAAAAAAAAAAAAAAGCAAAGGAAATACAGCTAAGTAGAAGATAGGAAATAGTAAAGAGAAAAGCAGAAATCAATTAGTGGAAACAGGAAATCAGTAAAAAAATTTACAAAACTTAAAGCTAGTACTTTGAAAAAGTCATCAAAATTGACAGATTTTAGCTAGGCTGATCAAATAAGATAGAAAGAATACAGAGTATTAACACAGATTGAAAAAAATTAGCATGCAGATATTAAAACTTTTATGCACAAAAATTAATCACTTAAAAATAGTTACATTTCTTGAAAAACACAGCTTATGAAATTGACATTGAAAAAATTAGAAATCTGAATAGCTCTATACTATTAAAATAAATTTATTATCAAAATATGTTCCCAAAAGAAAAGTCTGTTCCCAAATAGTTTTACTAATGAATTTATGAAATATTCGAGGAAAATATGACATCAGCTTTACATTTTTTTTAGTAAATAAATGAGAAAGGAATGCTGCCCAACTTATTTTATGAGTCCAGCTAACTCCTAATATTAATACCTAACTAAGACATTACATAAAAAAAAAATAAAGCAAGTAAAAAAAAAAAGATTACAGATCATAAATATATGTGCAAAATATTAGCTAGTCATACATAAAAAGATGGTATGACTAAGTAGGATTTGTTTAATATTTGAAATCCAATCAATGTATTTCAATGCATTAATAGAATAAAGAAGAAACAAGCATATTATTATTTAAAAAGTTGTTAGAAAAGCATTTTATAATAACTCTCTGCAAACTAGAAATACTTAGGAACATCTTCAAAGTAATAATGAGCATTTAAATAAAATTGGTAACATAATATTTAAACACTGAATTGTTACCAATTATTGTGAGAAATAAGTCAAGAATACATGCATTCCTCCTCCCTTATATTCATTATTATAGGAGAAATTTTCAGCATGAAAAAAGCAGTAAAAAAATAATAAAAGAAATATATATTGGAAAGAAGTAAAACTGTCTTCTTTTATAGATATATAATGGTAAACAGAAAATTTGAGGAAATATATAAAACAACTACTAAAATTTATAAATTAATTTTGGAAAATTGCTGTATATAATGGTAACATATGAACATCAATTATGTTTTTGTACAGTAGTGATAAATGATTGGAAAATAAAATTACACAGATAATTCATTAATGATAATACTAAACACTATATCTTATGACTAAATCTAACAAAAGAAGTTCAAGACCTCAACTCTATAACCTGTAAGAGATGCTGAGAGAATTTAAATAAGATCTAAATAAATGAAGAGATATACGGAAGACTCAATTTTTTTACTATGAGAAGTCTTCCCAAATGGATCAGATTCAGTGCAATCACAACTGTAATCTCAGCTGGAATTTTTCTAAAAATTGACAAATTTGGGGAATTTTCCTTTGAAAATTTATACAGAAATTTAAAAAAAAACCGTAGAATTATTTAAGCATTATTTTAAAAAACAAAGATGAAGAAATTTCTCTACCATATTTCAACATTTAATATAAAGCTATAATAATCAAGATAGATTGGTATTATGAAAATAAATATGCATAAAGATAAGTTGAACAGAATAGAATCCATAGATATACACACAAATATATGGCCGATTGATTTTCAACAAAAGTGCCAAAGAAACTTAATAGGGAAATATTTTTAAAAATATAGTGCAGGGTGAACTAAATATTCATTTTTTTAAGTTAATATAAACCTTTAGTTTATACTGTGCACAAAAATTTACTCAAAGTGGATCATAAAACCAAATGTAAAATGTTAAACTATAAAACTTCTAGAAGAAATAGTTGGGTAAGGGGAAGTTTTGTGACCATGATTCACAAAGAAAAAAGGTCATAAAATGGACTTCAGAAATATGTTATTTGAAAGATATAATTAGGAAAATGAAAGGCAATCCTTAGACTGGGAAATAGACTTATAGACAGAAAATATAAAGAATTCTTAAAACCCAATAATAAAGCAAGCAACACAATAAAATGGATAAAAAAATACTTCTCAAAAGATGAAAGAATGGCCAAGAAACACACAAAAAATAACCAACATCATTAGTTTTAAGAGAAATCCAGATTTAAATTACAGTAGAATGAATGACTAAAATTTAAAAGACTGACATGATAGAATGCTGGCAAGAATGGAAAAGAAGCTCTCAAGCATTGTTTCTAGGACTGTCAGCTAGTACAGCCATTTTAGAATTTCTTGATGAGTAATACTGTAGCAACCAGCCATTCCACACCAAATATTTGCCAAAAACTATATGTCCATAAAAATATCTGTACATAAATGTTCATGGCAGTTTTATTTATAAAATACAACCCAAAATATTCATCGGTGTATCCATAAACAAATTGTGGTATAGTTATGCAATCGAATGCTGGCTGACATTAAAATATGAATGAGAGTGATGTCAGCAAGACGGCCAAATAAAATATTTCTCATTTGTATCCCCCTCTCAACAACAATAATTTGGCATTCATTCACAGACAAAAGTGCATTTGTGGGAGTTGTGGGATTCAGGTAAGAGACTATAAAACCTTAGTGCAGTACAAGAGCCAGGAGAGGCATTTTGAGAAGACGGACTTGCATCTTGCAAGGCAGACTTGCAGAGCATGGTTTGTTCTATAGTCCCTCCTAAAGACTCAGCTACAGCCCTGTTTAAAGTTGGTTCTGTTTAGCTCCATACACCAAGGGATCCAATAATCTTGTCACTCATGCATTAATAATAGGCATGTAGACCTCAGTCTCAGCTGTGAACCCTGAAGTAGCCTGTGAATTAGCTTCAGCTTCTGTTGACATCAGAGTAGAAACACACTGATCTAGAAAAATCACTCATAGACAAGACAGCCTTAGAGAATTGCAGGAGTCCAGAGGAGAATTTTCAGCACACCACTGTAGCAAAAAAATCCGAGATTGTATGTTTTGAATATAGTAGGAAGACAGTAAGCTTGACTTTACATGTATCACACTTTCTCTAATATGGTACAGCTCAGTGTGGTACCAAGAAAGCCCTTGCAGCCTGTGATTTCTCCTGTGTATGAATGTGGAGAGTGGTGTGAGAGACTGTGAGTGTTTGTCTTCCGCAGCTGTGCAGGATGCCCTGAGGCCCATTTCTCTCTTACTTCATCCAGAGTACTAAATTGTGAACTGTATGACTATAGCAGTAAGCGCCTGGGAGAACAACAGACAAAGCTAAGAAAAGAATGTGTCAAAGGGACCTGGATCCTACTAACAGCCTCAGGGACTTCATCTGGAGGCCTGCCCATTAACCACTCCAGGCTTCTTGCCTGTGGATACCTCCAAATGGCTTACAGGCACCCTCAATACTTGGCACACTTCATCTACACATACCCCATCCCATGGCCAGCTCTTTTTGCATGCATCCAGTGGGGATAAGGCAAATTTGTGTGGATAGCTGGTGATACCTACAGAAAACTGACACAAATCTGTGAAACTGGGAGGAACCACAAACTTGAGCTTACAACACTACCTTAGGGAAAGCAAAAAGAAGGTTACCTGCACCTGGCCTGGCTTTGAAAATGGCATAACATTATATATAGAAAACCCTAAAGACTCCATTAAAAAGCTTGTTATAACTAATCAACAAATTCAGTGAAGTTAGATGTAAAATCAACAATCCCATTTGCAATACCATGTAAAAGCATAAAATACTTAGGAATAAGTTTAATTAAGGAGGTGAAATATCTGTATCCTGAAAACTATAAGAATTTAGTGAAAGAAATGGAAGAAGGCACAAATAAATGGAAAGATATGCCATGTCCATGGATCAAAAGAATATGTTTATATTACACAAAACCAGCAATAGAGCCAATGAAAGGCCTATCAAATTCCAATGGCATTTTTCACAGAAATAGAAAAACAATTCTAAATATTGTCTGGAACTACAAAGACTCCAGATTTCTAAAGCAACCCTGAGAAAGAACAGAGCTGGAGGTATGACAATCCCTGACTCTAAGATGTATTACAAACCTCTAGTAATCAAAACAGCATGGTGTTGGCATAAAAACACACACATAGGTAAATGACACAGACTTGAGCCCAGAAATAAGCCCTCACCTATATCATTACCTAATATCTGACAAGAGAGTGAAAACTACTAAATGAGAAAAGAACATAATAAATGATGTTGGAAAAACTGTATAATCACATTCAGAAGAATGAAAGTGGATTCCTATCATACATCACTCACAAAAATTAACTTAAAATGTATTGAAGATTTAAAAGTAAGACCTGAAACTATAAAACTCCTGGAAATTAACGTAGGGGAAAATCCCCTGGATATTGGTCTTCCTATTAAGTTTTTGGATATGTCACCAAAAGCAAAAGCAAAAAAGCAATAATGAACAAAAGGGGCTACATTAAACTAAAAAGCTTCTGAACACAAAAAAAGTAACAATCAAGAAAATAAAAAGGCAACCTATAGGAAGAGAGAAAATATTTGCAAACCATATATCTGATAGGGTTAATATCAAAAATATTTAAAGACCTTATACAACTCTATAGTGACAAAACAAATAATCTCATTTAAAAAGGAACAGAAGAACTAAATGGACATTTTTCCAAGGAATGTATCCAAATGGCCAACAGGGTACATAAAGAGATGTTCAACATCACTAATCATGAGGGGAATTCAAATCAAGACCATAATGAAATATTCTTACACGTGTTGAAATAGCAATTATCAAAAAAGACAAGAGATAACAAGTGTTGGCAAAAATATAGAAAAAGGGATCCTTTGTGTATTGTTGGTGGGACTGTAAATTAATATAACTACTATGGAAATCAGTATGGAGTTTCCTCAAAATATTAAAAATAAAAGTACCATATTTTCAGTAATTCTGTTTTGGGGTATATATCTGAAAGAAGTAAAATAAGGATATTGAAGAGATATCTGCATTCCATGTTCATTGCAGTGTTACTCACAATAGACAAGATATGCAAACAGCCTAAGTTTCTGTCTACAGATGAATGGATAAAAAAAAGTATATAGATAGATAGATAGATAGATAGATAGATAGATAGATAGATAGATAGGCAGGACATATATCCTGCATATATCATTGATACATGGATGGACCTTGAGGGTATTATTCTAAGTAAAATAAGTCAGACAAAGAAACACAAAAATTGTATGATCTCACTTGTCAGTGGAATCTGAAGCATCGAGTTTAGAGAAATATTATATAGAATGACGGTTTTTAGGGGCAAAGGGATGGGGAAAACAGGGAGATGTTGGTTAAAAGGTACAAACTCCTAGTTATAAGACAAGTTCTGGCTATCTAATGTGCAGCATGCTGACTTTAGTTAACAATACTGTATTATATACCTGAAAGATGCTGAGAGTAGATATTAAATATTCTCAATGCACAAAAAAATTGGTAATTATGTGAGGTGATGGATGTGTTAACCCCATTGTGGTAATTATTTTGCCAAATATATATAAAGCATCAAATCATCACACTTTACACAATGTGATATGTAAATTATATTTCAATAAATCTAAAAAAATGAATAAACTATTTATCCATGTAGTAATATTAATACATTTAAAAATTATCATGCTGAGTGGAAGAAGCCAGCCAAAAAAGTGTAAACTACAATTCCATTTATATAAAATTTTAGAGAATATAAACTAATCTTTGTGACAGAAAGCAAATTAGAAGTTTAATATGAATGATTAGAAGAGAGATAGATGGATTAGAAAGAAAACTTGGAGATGATAGAAAGTTTTATATCTTTATTGTGGTGATATTTTCTTGTGCATGTGTACTCATCAAATCATACCCTTTAAATATGTCTAGTTTATTTTATGTCAATTATAATTTTATGCATTTATTTAAAAAATCTATAATTTTTATTACATTTATGGAATCTTCCTTTACTCCCCCATGTCTTAACCATCAGTCTAAATGTGGTTATACTTCAGGATTGGAGATGATGGAAAAGTATTCTGTTCTTCCATTTTCTTTTATTATTTATACTTCGCCTCACCTATGTCCTATGGGTAATGGCTGTAGATAAAAGAAATACTAAAGAAAAAAGAACAATAGAGCAAAGGCTCTTTGCATAGTTAGTGATTTTTATATTTTTCTTTTTGTTGAATGACTTCGGTAATGGAAAACATCCAAATGCTTGCTTTCTCCAATAGCATATTTCCTGATACACTGTCCTCCATAGACCATAGGGACTTCATATTTTTTAACAAGGGTCAGGAGTTTTGTGACATCTCCTTAAAGGATGTTGTCCTCTTGTTACTTCTGGTAATTTCCTTGGGTAGAAAATATATGAAGGTGACTTATACCACATTATTTCTTTGGTGTCAAAATGACCCACAGGAAAACTTAATCAAATGTAATGTACTAAACTCTCAATGTGCAGGGCACTATCTCTGTGAACTTTTATGTTTTTTTTTTTTTCTCAACTTTTAATTTTTATATTTCTCAAAACTCCTGAGAACATATGTATAAGCTCTGAGCATATACATAAGCTCTATGCTATCTCATAGCATAGGTCCCCCTATTGTTTATAGGCTGTAAGTGGGAGACCAGAAAGGACTTTCAAAGGATCAAATTAGTTGCCTTGCTTTAGAATGTTGTGGCATTTATCACCTACTCTTTTCAAGTTTGATATTTCAGTTCAGATTCTAAGACAACAGGAAAAGTGTGTGTGTGTGTGTGTGTGTGTGTGTGTACGCACCCATGTGTACTACAAGCATTGAACTTCTCTATCATTTTTAGTGACTTGAGGGAGGAAGAGTAGGTTTTAGAAGTAGCTCGGTCTGCTACCTTTATCCTATCCACCACTCTTCATCCTTCTTCAATGATACGATCTTTAATTATTTTAATAAAACTATCAAATAAGTGGGAAGGATTATATAAATTATTTCTGTGTAAGACATTTTTTAGAGAAGTCCTGAATAGTGGGTAATCTGCTTTGCTGACTGAAAATGTGAGAACTTCTCAGACAATTTGAGTGATAAGCACGTTCCTTAGATATGAAGCTGGGACAGGTCAAGAGTCTTTGTAAAATTCACTAAAATTCATGATGAAAGAGTTAAGAAAAATAAGGAGTCAGACAAACAGATAAGCATAACATACCCAAAATGACTCCTTAAAAATTATTTTAAAACCAGGAACATTACTTTTGGTGTACGGCTCAGATAATAGTCTAATGACTTCTCAAAGTATTAATAACAGAAAATAGTTTAAATGAAAATGCATGTTAAAACCTAAAACATAACATGAAATATTTTCATACAAAAAGGAAATATATTTCTTGCTTCTTTTACTCATTCTCTTTTTATTTACTCTTTGCTACATTTTATTTGTATTCAATAAGCATATTGGTAAGCTTTGTGCCATGCATAGAGCAAATCCATGGTCAGACCAAAGTAACCAAATGTTTAACTACCATTAAGCAGCTTAGAGTCTAGGGCAGACAGGTGAACTAATAATAATCAATATACAGTGAAATAAGCAAGATGAAATTATATCTTAATTATATAAAGTAACTTGCCCAGTGACAAAGAGCAAATAAATGGGAGATATGAATTTTTGAATCCATAGCTGTAAGAAACCAAGACCCTTTTCTTTACAAGAGTGTCTATCAAGGCTGGCTGTCAGGTCGAGAAATAGGATTAAAACATTGAAATAAGAATAACAACTGATATAACATTTAAGGTAGCAGATATATGATCCTTTAGTAAACAGATCTAATTGTGCCGAACAAATGATTTTTAGTATTTTTTGAACAGACTTATCTATTTGTAATACAAGGATGATGTGCTTGTTTTTCCCCTAATATTAATATTTAAATACTTCAAAGTCTACCACTATATCATAGGTCAAAATAAATACATTTTTATATTTCCTAGGTAGTACATCTTTGTATCATCAAAATTAGTCTAATCAAGAATATTGTACTTTTTTTTTGTTCACATTTAATTTCTAAGCATACACTGTGAACTGTGTGCTAAGAAATACCGAGTCATGAAGATTCACTCCCATCATTTATTCTGATAGCATAGAAAAATAAAATATTTTAATGTTCATAATTTAACTATACCTCAAATACAAATTAGAAATTTTTAAAAGTTATAGACAAACTTAATGGCACAAATGTGTTTATAAGTGATTCAACCAAGATACCACTGAAATGTCAAAATTACTGTGAGGGCAAGAGGAAACTTAATAAAGTAGAGGAAAACTTGGTAACAGCTAGCATGGATAGATATTTGTAAAACCCGCTGACAATCAGTCAAAGTTAATGAAAGTATTTGTTTTGACACATAAAATTAGGAATGAAACAAGAACTTAGATCATATTTATTAAGAGGCTCTTACAGAATAAGCACAGACATTTCATAGACTGTTGAGATTATTGGTATATATTTGTAATTTGATGGAATAAATCAAGTAATCACTCAGCTTCTTTATTTTGCCACTGTGGGTAAATGTAGAAGGAGACAAATGGCAATATCCTTAGTTACTGAAATTAATTTTAGTACTGAGATTGTACAATTATCTTTTTCATTTATAAATTGTTAAAACAATAATATGTGTATTTATTTGTTCAAATTTTATCTTTCTATTTTTTTTTTATTTTCATTTTATTTTTTAGGTATTGCAACTCTTGGTTGACCTCATAGATTGCAAAGACCTTCTCAGTTTACAGTCCCTTATTTTTTAAATTTTTTATGTCTATAGCACCTGGTCTTCCTAGGCAGTCTTCCATCCAAGTACTAACCAGGCCCAACCCTGCTAAGCTTCCACAATCAGATGGGATAGGGCTTGTTCAGCGTGGCATGGCCATAGGCTAAATTTTATCTTTCTGTAAACCTATGAATTATAGTTACATGATGCTTGCACACACGATAATTAGCAAATATCAACTCTAAGGTAGTTGCTTATTCTGAGGTTTCAAATTCTCCACCTTTCTTTACATACAGTTTCATGACATTAATATATTATTGTGATATAGATGATTAAAATAAATTAAATATATTATTTACTAGTTGTTAACTAATTTTTCCCTAAAAAACATTTATTTTATTTTTTTTAAATTAAAATTGTAAAATATTTGCTTCAGTTTTTAAAAATCTCTTGTATTTATAAATACAATTGTTCTCATTCACAGTAGTTCTAAAAAGTTCTCATGAGCACTAAATCAGCAAATACTGAATTGCTGCCCCAGGAGAAATACAGGATTAGATTCCTGTGAATCTTTGGTTACAACATTTTTATGAAGAAACCAATACATGACATATTTTGTATGCTTCTGTTCTGAGACAACTTATTTAGTTTATGTGTGTGTGTGTGTGTATGGTGTGTGTGTGTGTGTATATATATATTTGATTCATTAACATTGAATTCATGGCACTATAAATCAAGCCTGAGCAAAGTTTATCTAACACATAGATTTTGTCCCTGAGGCATGTCACAACCTCTTGTGCTTAGGAACACCAAAGAGCACTTCAGCTTGGGTATTATTTTAACAGAAAAGTCACCAACAAAGAGCATGTAAATTGTAAACAAAACAAAACAAAAACTTGGCATTACATATATCCTGTATTGAGCAATTGTTTACAGTATGGGAGGTGAAATAAGAAAGCAGAGCGTTGCCTTGTTCTACCTCAGCTGGGAACATGCATGTCTATCAACACAATTTTTTTGAAGCTCTGCATCTCTAAATGATTGTAAAATCAGCCTCAAGTATTGATTTTGGGGTTACAAATAAGTTTTAGTATGTAACCACATTGGCAAATATATAATCTGCACATAATGAAGATCAACAGTATAACAATGCATCTATCTGTCAGGAAACTCTTGAAGAGTTTCTTTCAGCCTTAAGATGAGTGACAACAGATAACAGTGTTTCTCTGATTTCATCCTCCCAGGTTCTTTTTTATAGGTATATCTGAAGTAAATATTTTTACTGACTGTTATTACTACATAACAAAGTTACTAAGTGCAGTGACTGGTTACTCAGATATTTTGACTTTTTGAATTCCAGATTACTAATATTTTGATAAAAGATTTTCCCTGATTTTGATAAAAATATTGATATTAAATAAATGTATTAAACATGAATGGGTACAAACATACATAAGCGGAATCAATATGTACACCTCATGTGTACTATCATACTATTTTAGCTGATACCTGTCTTCATTGATCATTGCCTATTTAATTGACCATAGTTTTCAATTCATCAATCCTATGGTATGTCAGTAAGTAAGCATATGCACATTTTCCTTTCAGGAATATTTATTTTCATTATATGTAAAGTTTCAGAATCTTATAATGTATTAGTTAAATTGCACAAAAATATACTTAGATTAAAGATCAACAATTTTCTATTAAAATGACAAAAACTGGAAGAATATAAAGAGTTTATTGAATTTCAAAGTTTCATGGGAAAAGAGTAGGGAAAAAAGCTAAAGAATTAAGACACATTAGGCTAAAAAGTGTATATTCCACTTTATACGACATTCTGGAAAAGACAAAACTATGACAGCAGAAATCAGAGACTGTGAATAAAGAGAGGTTATTAGATATAAAGAAGCACAAAGGAAGTTCTTTGGGGGATATAGTAAAAAAGGATAAATTGAACAATATTAAGATCAGAGACTTCTGTTCATCATCAAATGACACCATTAAGAGAATGAAGTGATCCACAGAGTGGGAGAAGATATTGCAATAGCTCCATTCTACAAAGCGCTGTATTCAGAACACCTAAGAAGAAAGACTTGAACAGATATTTCAAAGCATAGGTTATCCAAATGACCAATAAGGATATTAAAAGGTTCTTAACTGTGTTAGTCATTAAGGAAATGCAGACCACATCCCATAAAAAGAGCCATTAAAATAGTTAAAATAAAAGAAAATTATGGGAATGCCAAATGTAGGCAAGAATGTAGAACTTCTGGAACCTTCCTACACTCTTGCATGAAAACTAAATTGGTTCAATTACTTTATAAAAGTAAATATTAATTTAGTAAATATTAAATTACTAAAGTTGAAAATTTGCTTACCCTGTAAGCCATCAATTCTATTCTAAGGTATATATTCAAAATATGTCTTATGTCTATATTTACTATATGCATATATGTGTTCATCAACAGATATGGATCAGCAAGTTTATAGCACTGTGATGAGTACATTCTAAAAGTAAAAACTACCCAAATGACTGACTATAATAGTTGATTGGATGAATAATTGTGGTATTAATATGATGATGGAATACTACAGAGTCATGAAATTGAATTGACTGCAACTATATGCAATAAAATGTTTGATTTTTAAAAACATGATATAGAATGAAAGAAGCCAGAACCAAAAGTATATATCCTGTAAGATTTCAAACAAATCTGCTTCCATAAAAAAAAGAAGAAAAAAATATTTTTGTTGTAAAGATGTTTGAAAGGAGCACAGGGAATACTTCTGGAATTCTGGAAACACTGTTTTCTGATTTAGTTGCTGTTTACGTGTGTGTGTGTGTGTGTGTGTGTGTGAGAAAATTCAACGAGCTGTGTAAAAAGATTCTTAGATATTTCCAAGCATATGTCATATTTCAATAAAAAGTTTTAAAACACATAGACATTCCCATACACAAATATATGTCTTCTGGCAATTTAAAAATTTTCTAATTTTATATATAATATTTTTCTTGTTTTCTCAGAGGTAATTGAAACTCACCCAAACTTATTTTCCATTGACAAGCTTTTGATTTTTGCATAGCTGGAGGAAAGACTCTGACTGCTCTGGCTGTTTTGACTCTCAGATGGTCCATTCTTTGGGTTTGCTCTATTTTAAAAGAACTTATCTTCTAGGTATCTTCGTAATAAAGTGGAGTAAAAGGTCGATGACTATTTCCCCTCTGGTCTTCAAAAGTTTGTCAAGTTTACTCAAAACTCTTTTTAGTTTTAATATTTTACATGTGAATTTAGCTAACAAGCTTATTAAGGGCTCCATTGTGCTATTTTCTAAGAAGACCAAAAGATTACCATCTCAAAGATAAAAGTTTTCTATAAAATTATGTATCACACAGAGCTTAATATCATATTTGTCTCCAGTTAAATATGAGACTATGATATGACTGTTCTGACACTAATCTTATTCTACATTTCTTATCAGGATAGCCCATGAAACCTATGAAAACTTTCTATCCCTATCTTAATTCTACCTTATTAATTTTTCAAATAAAAGAAAAATTACTAATTAAATACTTTTGTTATATTCTGTATATTCACTAGGCATTTAATAGTCATATTTTATGGATTATTTTTCAGTAAGTCAGCTATTTTTATTTTTCTAATTGATATGTTGTAAACAGAAATGAATTAAAAACATATTCTAAAATGTGAAGGAAAAAAATAATTCCAATAAATTTGACAATTCTAGTGACCATAAGTAACCTCACAGGATAATCTGATCTTAAATTTCTAACTGGGCACGTCGTCGTTGGTAAAGATCCCAGGCCTTTAACTTTTTTAGTAAAAAGTTTATCTTTGTCTTAAGCAAGACATATCCTTTGTTCTTGAACACCTTTGAAATGCTAGAGCAATCCTCTTTTTCAGATCTCTACTGAGGTATAACCACCTGAAGGGAATACATAATCTTGTTAACTATCCTGCAATCAAACTATAGAGATTTCACCACCTTGCTTTCTTTCACCATGTCATCTTCTTTACATTTCCTCCTTAATTCCAAATGTAAAAAAGAACTGCAAAACTGTCATTCTAGGGAGCATTTTCTTACTCTGTTGAGATCTTGCTTCCAGGTGTGTCTTCTGTTTGGCTAAAAAAATTTTAATGAACTCATAAAAATATTCTACAGATTTGGACATTCTTACATTGACAAAAATATGTGAAACTAACAGTATCAAATGATCTGTTATCAAGGCAGCTTTATTTTACAAAAAAATTGTAAAAACAGTGTGCTTTTTTAGATACTCATTTATTTCTCATGCAGTAGATACTCGTACCTTTTAGTCTTAGACTCTATTAACCTTTAAAATTTATCTCAGTAAATTTCTTTTACACTAAGTTTTAAATAACTTTTTTTGCTTCAATAGTTATGGTTTCTAAAATGTTAATTGCATAAGATTTACTGGCTCATTAGCTGAAAAAAAATGGAATTTGTTCACACACCCATGTTCATTGCAGCATGTTCATTTATAACAGCCAAGATATGAAACAACCTAAGTGTTCCTCAATGCATGTATGGATAGAGAAGATGTGACTTTATATATTCATATAAATTAAAATACTATTCAGTCATAAAAAAGAATGAAATCTTGCCATTTGTGATAACATGAATCAAACTTGAAGACATTATTCTAAGTGAAATAAGTCAGACAGAGGGAGAAAAAATTTTTTATGCTCTGACAAATGTGGAATCTAAAAAAACAAAACAAACAAGCAAACAAAATCAGAGATACATAGAACTGATTGATTGTTGGCAAAGGGGAGCAGGGGTGGCCAAAAATGGCTGAAGGGGGTCTAAAGGCACCAACTTTCAGTTATAAAAAAGCCATGGTGATATAATGTATAGCATGGTGATCATAGTTAATAATCATCTACTACCTATTTGGAAGTTGCTAAGAAATAATCTTAAAAGTCCTCATCATATGGGAAAAGAAAAGAAAAATATATATAACAATATATGCTGATGGATAGTAACTATTTATTGTAGTGATAATTTTGCAGTGTATTTAAGTATCGAATCAGTATATACGCCTGAAACTAATAAAATGTTGCATGTCAATTATACCTCAATAAAAAAAAAATCACCCCATAACACATTCCTGGAGATGCTGATTTAGCAGTACTAAAGAGCAAATGCTACTTCTGTAAACCTTCCCTTACTCCCGAGACAAAATTTTAGAGAACTTCCTGATGATAGTTTTTTTAAACTTTGTGCTAATTCTACTGTCATTTTTATCATTTTGTGTTTTAATCATTTATCCATATATGTCACTTTCTGATCATAAATGTATATAACTTTGTGTGTAGAAAATGACCTTGAGAAAGTCACCCAACATAAGCTTAAGTTTAATATTGTATTCACTGGTTCATTAAAAAGAAAAAAGTTCTTCATCTACTCAGTTTTGTAAATTTGCCTGGGAACTAGGTTAAAAACAAAAACAAAACCAAAAAACTCTGAGTAGGACTCTATTCCTGCCCTTAGATGTAAAACTACTACTATAAGTACAGCTACTACCACAGCTACTACTGGTGATAACAACAGCTAGAATAACACTACCACAAAAGCAATAACAAAAACATTTATGAGTTCTTTATTATAAGAACATTACTGTGAGTATTTTGATAAATATGGCAACTTGTTTAGTTAGGAACTGCTAGTAATCTTAATTTCCTCTCTAATGGAAGAGGGAATTAAAGCTTAGAGAAATTGAATGTTTCAAGTTTTCCCAGTTAATAATCTATCAAGGCATCATAGATACAGTAAAATTAAATGTGGTAAGTCTGATATAGAAATGAGTTATGTGAATGATGGCTAATGAACTATTGTCTGACAGTGAGAATGGTAGGTGTGGATTAAGAAAAGCTTTTTAAAAGAGATTACTTGAAGAAAGAACAAGTATTTTCCAGATGGAGAAGGATATATGACGATGGAAAGAGACGATGGTATTGTATTAGGAAGAAAGGAAAACTTAAGCCAAGGCACTGAAGTAGAAACATATTCTATGCAAAACTTGAGGAGCATGATGAGAATGGAGCACCATAACGAGTAGTCACATGTAGCTCAAAGGGAATCTTGAAATGGTGACTTCAATAAAATGATGAAGCAGATAACAGTGTCTAATTTATCTTTGAACTAAGAGGATATTAATTAACACTTTCTGATCTGTGCTTTGATGTTCTTTCTTCTTAAGGTTTAATTAAATCCATTCCTCTTTTTCCATTGAACATTGCTTATATAAGATACTTGTATACTGTTGCTGTGGTTTCATTTCTGAAACAGGATTTTATGGTCCAGTTGTAGGTTATAAATGATTTTACATTAAATTAATGGAGATTAAAAATGAACAAACATGTTTTTTCTCACACAGTAATACTTGGATAGCACAAAGTTCTTCATATGGACCAAAAACAAAAGTACAAAAAAAATTACAGATGTAATGAAGATTTGTTATTCAGTCTTGTTTAACTCTGAGGACCAGTAGCTCTAGCACCTAGAAATACTTGGTAAATACATAATTGAATGAAAGATGTCATTTAGCAATATAGGATAATGATTCTGTCTGGGTTATATCACAGGTCTATCAACTGAGAGAGTGAGAAAAAAAGATAAAAAGATTCTTTACTCTCATTATTATTCTACTTTACAAATTTATGGAGAGAAAATTGAACTTTAATCCATAAAAAAATAACTACTAGAAATATGGTCTTCTTATTCACAAAAATATTTTATTCAGTTGTTAAATGTCCTTAAAATATATCTTCAAAGATGTACTAACTTCTGTCATCTACTCTACAACTTTTCTTCCAGTTGAAGATCTATGAATGTAACAATTCAAATTAAAATTGCTAATCCTAGACTTGAAAAAAAAAGATAGTGGGAAATATGCCCTCACATTTGAACAACTAAGTCTGTCAATTAACAAAGCACTCAGTCTCTTGTAGATGAATGAAATAATTCACAGAATATTTAAAATCTTATATATAACTAAAAAATGACAATACAGCAAAAGTATACAAATGTCTTATATAAGCAATGTTTAATGGAAAAAGAGGAATAAATTTAATTAAACCTTAAGAAGAAAGGACATCAAGCACAGATCAGAAAGTGTTAATTAATATCCTCTTAGTTCAAAGATATATTAGACACTTAAGTACACAGAAAGTTAAATAAAAATTCTTGTTAGTAAGTAAACTGAGATCACCTGGACTCCACATGGGCATGAATATATATGATAACTTCGATGCACCCAGCAAAAGCTACTACTTTTTATATTGTAGTAATTGCTAGTAATGGTATTCTACTGAAATCAAAGACTACTCATTCAAGAAAATAATATGATTCTTTTTTGTGTGTGCCAAGAAGATTGCCTCATGGCCACTGCTATTTCCTAAATTTACTGAAGGCTTTTTCTAAATAAATTCTCTGAATATCCTTCTTATGTCCTTATATCCTTCCCTAGTTCTTATGGTGAAATCCTATTCAGAAGCAAGTATTTTATTTACATGTAACTTCTCAATATCCTTCATGGACTTCTTATGACTGACTGAATCCTTTCGATATATAATTTTCCTCTTTCTACTCTACTAGGTTGGGAAAATGCAGAGAGTATTTCTTTAAGTTTCAGGATTTTCTCAAAACCTAGTGTACAGTGTTGCATAAAATTTTCTTAATAACCAAATAAATATAAAAATGAATGAATAAATAAAGAAATCATAAATCAATTACTGGGTGGATAAATTAATTTAAAAGTACTGGTAAGCAGGCTAGTTATTGTCCTTGCTTTCATTCCATGGATCCTTATATCTCTAGAAAACCTGTGTTCTTGTTACCTGTCTCTATTGTTATCCATCTCTTCTCATTGTTAATATCTATTGTCCCTTAGGTGTACTTTGATTCTTTTTCTCATTTAAGTTTCTCTCTTCTCCACCCCTAATCTCACTATATCTATGTGCCTTCAGTATCCGTTGAACCTTTTTGTTATTTCAATTGGTTGGCCTCTTCATCTTCTGAGATAGTCATCTTTTCTTTAGGCTCATTTGCTTATTGATTCTTATTATCTGAATTTATTTTTCTATAAACTCCCATTCTTTAATCTCACCTCCTCTATCAATATGTTGACTTGATCATCCAGAGATTACCAGGCCCTTCTCCCTACTACTTTGCTCCTTTCCA